>OMNV01016680.1:0-12404 GCA_900303265.1 Brotula barbata | reverse complement strand
ATACAAAGCTAGTGTTGACGCTAAGTAAATTAGCACATTTGGAAAAGGACACAATAAAAAAACTACACTACAGCACCATGAACACACACATACACACACACACACACACACACACACACACACATACACCCAGGGGAAACTATTGATTAGCAGAGCTGATACAGCCACAGGATAAATGGATTTGAGAAATAGAATTAATTCAGATATTAGGGCTGCTGGGGAGGTACGTACGTGCATGTGTGTGTCTGGATGCACGTTGGTGTCTGAAGGGACTGGGGAGGAAGGTTTATGTATCCTCTTCAACAGCCATTGGCCTTCCTGCTATGCCAAAATAAAGAAATAATCCCCATTATTTATCAGCCTACACAAAATGCCACCTTTAATGGAAAACTGCTGTACAGCAAAAGCATTGAAGTCAGAGGACCTTGATGTAGAATTTATACATCAGCTAATGCAAAGGCTAACAGGCAAAGTGACATTTGGTTTAATCTGATCGCTGCATCCTGTTTACACTTAGATCTTGTGTGTGAATTTTCCACAGCGTCATTTGAAGTTAATATCAATTTGGGACAACATCCGAGCTATGGTTATAGGGAGCACATGTATCAAAAAAGAGGTGATTAGTATTTAGTCGTATAGACTCGTGTTTACACCAGCTTTGCTGTGGTTGTGTAAAAATGGAGCCATTGTTGTTGTATGGTTGTTGTCAGCAGTGTTTATCTGTCTTCTGAATGATTCACATTTTCTTTTCATTCATAAGTCCAACGCAATTATTCACAATGAGCAAAGCCTTTTTTTGTGGTAAAAAAGGCTTCAAAGTATGTCGAGTCTCAGTCTGTATCCAGCTCATTCAATGTGGTGGTGGTTAAAAAACAAACATCAACAAAAAAACAAAACATCCATCTTGCAAATTCTGACTTTAGTGTAAATAGGAAATTATTTTAGCTTCAGAATTTGAATTTGATTCAAAACCCATGATATGCCGAATCAAGTGAGTTTTTCAATCCACAGTGAGTTTGGCTGGTTTCCTGCTGTTGGGGGGTGAACATCGACACATCATAGACGTCCAACTTTCTTCAAATCGCTGTAAATGGACATCAAGCCAATTTCAAGAGCATTGCACACAAACCGGATTCCGTTGTTGCGGTTGACGTACCGTTGCTATGAAACCTGCTAACCAGTCATCTTTCCCCATATGGTTTGGAGAAAACAAATCAGACCAAGGCAAGCAACAAAAACACAGGCAGAAAAAAAGGTAAAAGATGAATAAAGAGCGATGGAAAGAGTGTCACAATGCAAGGTTCACCGTCCCAACCAAGTAGCCACACTAGTAATTGAAATGGAAAATTAGGTTTAGGTTCTTTGTGGGGTGTCAAAATAGGATTATCCTCTTACAGTTCAAGGCCACCTTTCACAAACACAACCTATAATCCCTCCTGGGTCACTGAATACTCACAAATGTAGAAATAGACTGGGCAGATTGGAAACTTCTTACTTCAGCACACCAAACTTCCATCAGTATACAAACGGTCAAAAATATGACGTCCTGCGTTATTTTTTGTGGTGGTTTTTTTCTTTTCGTGCATTTTCTTCATGACAGCTGAATCCTCTGTGGTGAAAAAACGTTGCAGTAGACAAAAGACAACACACATAATGCTGTCAACAAATGAACTTGCATGGCATCACGTTTCATTTTTATCCTTCAAAATAAATCCAGTATATCTGAAACTTTCTATTTTGTTCCCAGTAGGGCACACCATGGAGTGAGAAGGTTAACTTGAACAGAAAAGGGATCTCCATTCTATTCATTCTACTTCTTTGTTAACACCCTGCAGTGTTCTGATCAGTCCCATATGCTGGGGTCACACTTAAACCATTCAGTGCCCCTTCCAGTGTGTCTTGTTCACATTTTGTCGGTTCGTTTTTTTCTTCTCTCCACAGCCTCATAAACCTCTGGACGTTCTCAGGATTACAGATCGCCGTCTCTCCAGCGTTTTCATATTATTCAGCATTACGGGCGGTGTGTACTAACTAACTGGTTATCCTAAAAATTCCATGCCATCCCATGTCATCAAAGACCTTTCAAACAGAAAGAACCATAGCGGTGATGCATTGCTTCATGATGATTGCGGCCGCTTGTATGTTTATTTACGTGAACTCACGGCAGCATATTTCTCCCTCTGAATATCGCAGCTCAAATTGGCGGGCACAACAATCAAGCCCGTTTTTCTTAGTCATTCGATACGTTTTCAAACTGTCAGGTCAAAATTAGCAAAACGAAGTAAGGATCGTTTACAATGAAATGTTGATTAAGAGATTGTAAATTGGTTTACGTGAACATGTAAACAATTCATTGTCTAATATTAAGAATTAGCCAGCTTTGCCGTGTGTTTCATCACCTGGTGTATCTCCACTTATGTGTTGATTGTCATGAGTGTGAACAGAGCAGCAGTCCAAGTATATACAGTGACATCTGCCCGACATGGACCTCCTTTCCTGAAAATCAAGTTCCTTTCAGAATAACTACACTGGTCAAGTTTGTGACGATTAAGGAGTATGTCAGCTGGTGTGATGGTGTATACTCTACTACGTACTTTTCAGTTACATTTACAGTTATTCGCTGTATTCGTAATTTTTCCTTTTTCTTTTTCTTTTTTTCAATGCATACCGAGGAAAACAAAGAAAATAGTTTTCTTCTGTGTACACATCTGAACTTTTTTTTTTTTTCTATTTGGTGATAAACACAAGAGGGGAGTGTTCTTACTCCATATTTATATCCGTGCCTGGAACCCAGCGAACTCAGAGCCTATCTGGGA
This sequence comes from Brotula barbata, assembly GCA_900303265.1. NCBI lineage: Eukaryota > Metazoa > Chordata > Actinopteri > Ophidiiformes > Ophidiidae > Brotula > Brotula barbata. The sequence continues at coordinate 9,588 of OMNV01016680.1, read as the reverse complement.
ACAAATGAAGAGAGAGGGCCAGGTGATTAATGAAGTGGCCCACGATAGCAAACTGACTCTGATAACAGTTTCTCTCACAAATAATAAATTACAAACCTAAAATTCTTCTGGGAAAAATAGAAGGGAGGTACGAGGGCGCATGGGGAAGGCATTAGAAAGTGAGAGAGAAGGGGTTGAGGGTGATAAAAGAGGGGGAGATAGAGAGAGATAGAGAGAGAGGGGAGAAAGACCCCGTTGTTTCAACATGGTAAAATGAGTAAAAAATGAATAGAGAAACAGGAGGTAACAACAGAAAGATACAGAAGAGGAAACAGAGAGAGAATATTGGCACTCACCCCTCCTTTCTTCCACTCGTTCCTGCTCTCTCTCTGATGTTTTTTCCTTCTCTTACCCCGTCTTTCAGTAAAACATCACTGTCCCGAACAATACCGCTCTCCCTCTTCGAGTTTCTGCCTTTCTGTTTTAGACATTTAAACCGTTCTTTGGCCAAAGTATTTATGAAAGCAAAATACAACGGCTGCAACAGACACGCTGCGGTACGTCAAGCTGTGAAACTGCACGGGCGATGACATGGTTCTGGATGTAGTTCTCTGAAGCTAATTTTGTCCCAGCTCAGGGGGCTGATGTGACATATGTAATGTAGGTACTCACATATTATATATTTTTGTTTCTTGTCTTGATTCTTGACTATTTGCCAATTTTACATAGGTCCCCTTCTGAGCCCTGCTTTCCTTAGCTCCCTATACGTCCATTCATCTCCGCTACAATAATAAATCAGAGAGAAGATTGAGGCACAAAATACAAAAAAACTGAGTAAAGACAAAAAAAGAGAAAATTTAAGAACGAGAATGATTGCTTCATCTTAATACTAATAGTTGATTTGAAGTGTGTGTGCAAAGGTTCGTCTACAGTCTTTGTCGGACGCTCTCGGCACTTTTGTTCCACTGGAAATGGACATGGGAAAGCGAGAGTGGAAGGCAGCGGGAATGAAATAGAATAATCATAGGTCTTGCACTATGATTGGAAAAAAGAAGCAACTGTGAAAGCATCACCCTCAGCTGTGGGCCCCGGGCCTCTGCAGCACACAACACAGCGGAAACCAGAGGAAGTTGCCAGGTCCGCAGAAGCCTTGGAGGTAATTAATCATTTTAACCTGAAGCCTGTCAAGATACTGGTCTCTCTGTCTCTCTCCGTCCCTCCGTTTGCTGATTTACCTGTCAATTATATGTCCAGACAATTCGACAACCTCTCAGTCCTTTCAGCCTCTCTCTCTTATTTCTCTCTCTCTCTCTCTCTCTGACCCGCCATCTGTAATTGTTTAAAAATGTTACATTGAACATTCCACAGTTGAACGTTCTTGACTGCTACACTTTCGAATTGCTTCTAAGGAAGGTGTGAAGATTTTATCTGCTTAAACATAAAATAATAGTGAAACAATATCACATCTGATAAAAAAAATCATAAATATTAATCCAATCATCAGGTTTAGTCTCTCTGCTAATGGTGCACAGAAAAACTCATTAGGTTCATTAATATTGGTTTCAATGGATCCACTCAACAATTCATCCACCCTAAGAGAAACTGCGCTAATCTTAATAATCCTCACGTGGTCGGGGGTACTCCCAGTCCCAAATTGCCTGTCTAGTCCTGGGGTAGAGGGCCAGTCCCTAATGGTGGTCCCCCTTCTTCAATTACTGTTAAAAGACAGACATAAAACCTCCGTTTTCCACTTCCATATCGCTGTACTTCAATGTTCCTTTGCTATGTTTTCATGAGTGTGTGTGTGTGTGTGTGTGTGTGTGCGGTGAATGACTGTTCTCTGTTCTCACTCCATCTTTCCCTCCTTTCCTTCTCTCCTCCATGCCTACATCTCTCCTCCTCCTCCTTCTCCTCCTCCTCCAGGGATGGGGAGGCAACGCGAGTGGTGTTGCTGTGCTTGCCAGGAACAGATGTCCAAGAAATACCAGCCCAGTCAGAGAGAAGGAGTGAGGAGAGGAGAGGAAGAGAAAGGGGCAAGAGGCACAGAGAGAGAGAGCGAGAGAGACAGAGAGAGAGAGAGAGATATGGGGGGGCACATGGAGGCAGCTTAAATGAACCGTAGGATCTGCCACAGCCGTCTGGAAACGTGGCCTTCTATTCAGAGATTTGAAAACCGGTGTTGCTAAGCTTATGGTTTTTGTGTACCAACAACAGTTGAGAATTTCTTTTTCTTTTCTCAAACTCAAAACGGGTTTCAGCAAAAGCACTTCAATCTTCAAGCTATGGCAACCACTGGATGAACTTCTCATCTGTGGAATGAGCCAATGAACTGCTTTGATGGAGTAAACTTAGATTATTTGTAAATTCAAGTTAGGTCAATGTAAAATTATATATAAGGTAACACTTTACGTTATATATATATATATATATATATACAGTATATAAGGGTTGCACAGATTTATCGGCTGAATATCGGTATTGGCCGATATGCACATTGTTGAATGGCATCGGCAAATAAGGCGGCATTCACCGATACCAGTCGGCTGATGCCGATCTGTTGTGTCTCATTTATTTTAAGCAGGTACATGTGCTGTCCTGCACTTCTGACCTGCGCCTGCAGCTTATTTTCTCCATGACTCCATGACATGAGGTTTTAGTAAGAGGATTTCTTTCTTTCTTGACACAAAAGGGTGAACAAATAACAACGTTTTTTTTTTGGTTTTTTTTATCGGCCAAATTGTTATTATCGGCCCAGAATTTCTGTATTGGTGCATCCCTAATATATATATACATATATTCACTGCAATAAATCTGTCAGATGGTCTGAAAGGAATGAATTTTGTGAAACTAAATCAGTTATAAACAATCAGATGTTTTGGGGGGGGTTTAATTTGTGGGAATAAACAAAACACATTTCTGTCAAAGTAGCTTGTCCTTGTACAGTTCCTCATTCAAATCAACATCCAACTTCCTGATCTGGTCATTTATTTCAATGGGATCATTGCAGCAATAATTGTCAATCAGTGAGGGCTAAATATCCTTAGATGCGACTCATTCTAATTGCTGATTGTGTTGCGCTATTTATGCCATTATTCAATTCAGTTGTACTGTAGTAAACCTGCCATTCCTCCGAGCTACAAGCACTAAAAAAAAAAAGAAGCTTTGTACCACATCACAAGTACATAAATGGGAAAAGCTACCAGGGCTGGTGCCAGTTCTACTTCAGGGAGGCACATCAGCAACTGCACATTACTACTCTTGCCAATGTCCATGTTGACTTCTCAAGTGAGCATGGACATGTTCACAGTCCTTCAGTCGCCCAGATGTTGGCAGTGAGGGAGAGCTGGTGGTCTGCTTTTAGAAGGAAAATGAATTGAAAGTGCTGAAAGATGTGAGTGAGAGGAGAGGATGACAATAATATGAAGCATGGATCCTCATAAAACACCACAGATAGCAAAAGAAAAAAAATTGTGACCTCCATCACAGAAATCCACATGTGGCCTCTCTCTGTGGGGATTACTTATGAAAGTCATCTCCTGTATCTCCAACGCTATGAACATGACGACAGGAAGGCGTGTCAGTCCTGTTCCTGACCTGTGAATAGTGTGTCAATACTCTCCCAATCATCTGAGATGACATACACACGAACACGCACAGTATCCTCTCACACACGTATGCATGTATATAAATAAGTTACTATTCTAGTGTGCGTGTATGGACTGTCAGCTGTTCATGAGAGAGATGGTCTGTGGGAAATAACTGTTTCTGTGTTTGTTTTGGCGTACAGTGATATGAAATGCCGACCAGATGGGAGGAGCTCAAACAGGTGGTGTCCGGGGTGTGAGGGGTCCAGGATTATGTTTCCTGCACATTTCTGGACTTGAGAGGACTAAATGTCCTCAATGGTGGGCAGGTTGGCACCAACGATCCTCTCGGCCACCCTGCTTGTATTCTGTTCCTGTCAGAACCAAACCGCACTATGATGGATGTGGACAGGACTCGATGACTGCTGTGTAAAATTGTGTTTTATGGTGTTTTCACATGTGTTATGATAGTAATGCTATAACGACACAGTGTGTTGGAGCAATTCACAAGTTAAGATTTGCTGAATTTTGTCACCATAAAGAGTTGGATCCAGTTTGAGGTGAGCCTGACTACATCTAGACCTTTATGTTTTCCCTAGGTCCAGATGGAGGTTCTGGTTTCCATATTCCTGGTAGCTCTGTCCAGTTTGAGTCCAGTTCATAAAGGGTTGTGTTTGCACCGGACAATTTGCCTTGGATGACCCTGCATGATTGACATGCCAACTTCATTGCGAACCCTTCCACCATGTTAAGATGGTGATTCAGGCAGGTCTGACAGGGACAAACTCACATTGATTGGAGCCTGCTTCTAATCAGGATGCATCCTGGGTGCCTCGTTAGGGAAATGTGGTGGGCATGTCCAATAATCCAGTAGAGTGTAGCATTAAAGTAAACACGAAGGATGATTAAATCACTTTTTAGTTTTCGACAGATTTTCTAATATTTCCACTTTGAGGGGTTGCATTATGGAAGTCATAGGCTGTTGCTTGACAACCCCCTGCCACTCTCTCTCTCTCTCTCTCTCACACACACACACACACACACACACTGTGGAACCATGCCTTGTATCCAACCTCCATGACCTAAATCCAAAACCATAAACACTGAGACACACACATATAATGTCAGACATTTCAGATGGGATAGGGGAGTCCAGAATTAGTGAAAAATAACAGAATGGAGAAGAGAGAACACATTTTTGAATGAGTGAGGATGGAAAAACCAAAAAAAGGAGTGCCGTGGAACACACCGGTGACCCAAGTAACCCGGGTTCCTCCGAGCAGATTATCATGGGCACTGTGTGATTGCAAAGTATTAAGGCCAGACTTATTAGCATAATGATTTCCCTGCCTCCTTTTTCTCTCCCTCCGTCCCTCCTTCCATCCCTCCTTTTCTGTGCCTAATGTTGTTAGCCACCAACTCCCAGTGCTCCTCAAGTACTTTAAGCTTGTTAATAATCATTATGGGTGTGCAGTGAAGTGGGGGAAAGGAATAATTACCTCACCTGAGCCAAACCAAATTAACCCCTTTCTCATTTTTTTTTTCCCTTTTACTGTTGTCGGTTACCCATTCCACACTACACAGCTCCCCCCAACGCACACACACACATACACACAGACACACACAGCCATACAGAACAGACATAGCATCCACCAGGGACCTATTAGGGCTGTCTGTTATTAAATGTTGAAATAATAAATACTTGCATTCGCCATTTGCTGTTTGGTAATAGAGTACCTGTTAAGATGAAAAGATGGACACGTGATCCACATGAGAATAACACTCGCAAATAAGAATAAAAAAGAACGTTAATGCTCAATAGGTAACAGTTATCAACATCAAAGACATCTCTTAATTTTTATTTTCTGTATTTTACCTATTTTAATTCCGAGAACATATTCTATAATATATTCTCCATTATCCTATAATTTGATTCTAATCATTAGCATTGTGTAAAGACAAAAACAAAATCTTGTAAAAATTCTTTCAGCGAGACAGAGCAGGAAATGACAGTTTTCAACAAAGAGTTCAATGATGGAAGAGATCACGCAGGTTTGAGACGAAACTGATACAGTTTAACACAGTCTGACATGATCCAGATGTGGTGGTACTGTATTTCACATCACACACGGCGCCACATTGTATATCAATGTATAAATATACATTTTTTGACACTTGAGACTAAAGGGTATCATAAATTAGATTTAAATGAAGAAATAAAATGGCTCTAAGCTGTTGCTTCTATTGCAAAGGTAAGGTTTCACGGTTTTATTTAGAAGACGTAGATAAAAAAGTCAGCATATCTCACATTTTATAAGGAAGTACTTGAGTACAGTTGACAGAAGTATTCGTAGTGGTCAAATGAAAATATATTTAGAAACCGGCTAATGTACTGCATGCCATGATTTATGAGGTGAAAGCATCAATGGGCTAAATCTAAAAACATTTTTATGACAATAAAATATTTTTTTGAGTCATGATTTATAAATGTGCAAACCAAAAAATGGAGAAAAATTAATGTTTCAAAACCTCTATTCTACGTTCTTTTGTAAGTTTCTGTTCAGAAACAATGTCATGCTTACATTTTCCCCGGATGACCCGCCCTACTCTTCCTCTGACTGGTTGGGTTTACGCATGAGGAGCGATGATTGGTTAAGAAGAGTACGGACTAGAGATTGAAGAGTGAAAAAAATGAAGATGTGTCCCTGATGACGGAACGTTGTTTGGTAGCGGTACACATATCGAACCTATTGACATTGTAGTATCGATAACTTTTGGATCGATCCGCCCACCCCTAAGACTCATGATGTCCCTCACCTGCCACAGTTTCTTTCTTTCACCTCTGCAGCATAACTAACATACTGCTTGGGAAATAGAATGGTATATATAATATCAAGTATAAACCTGGCCTTTACTCTGGTAAATGGCTGATGACAGCATGGAGACTGGAGAAGGCAACATAGGCCATTTATTTAATCTGGGAACCTACTGTGTCACTTTAAAACAGTTTAAAAAAGAGAACCCCAAAAAAAAAAAGAAAACACAACCCGGCATTTATGACATACTGAGTGACGCACAGTAACAAGTGAACAAATCTATACAAGTTCCAGTTGAAGATTTAATTCCCTCCAGTATTTTGTTCATCATAAATCCAATTTTCTCCCCTCAGTAGAGGGTAGACTTAAGACATATGTCTGTAATACAATAACCTGACACGCCAATAGAGAGGGATTAAGAGCATTAGGCGATTGTAACGAATGAAAAATGTTGAAATTGTTAAAGGAGACAACTGATATTTTCCATATTTCACTGGACGTATATCAAAATGACATAATCTTAAATGGGAGGAAACAGAAGCGAACACCAAGTACATATTTCTCATTTGACTCAGCCGAGAAGTGAAGGGATGTAATATCAGGCCGGCTTAACTGTATTAAGTGAATGAAATACAGATGTTGCTCTGGTTTGTACATCAATATGTGAACTTTCCTGGCAAACTTTGACATTATATCTCCCACAAACAACATCATAGCTCGACAAAAACATATTTTACAATCAATTTATGACTATGCACCTCATTAGTACACTGCTGATATGAAACTGGCTATTAATTTGATTATTAGTTAGTTGTGTCATTTGATGTCGAGGATATGGTTTTCGGTTTAGGTCTCAGGAATTAAAACTTACTGCATTCTGCGTCTGAGTCTGTAGTTGACCTTTTAAAGAGATAATACCATGAAAACACAGGTTTTATGTGGAAATCTTAACGTCTTTCACCTCCAATTCCTCTTTCCTCACTGGTTGACAGTCAAGTTTATTTACGGTGTGTATGGTCAGTCAGCCAACCTTTTTTTGTGGTTGTAGATGGCTATACCAAGGCCGGTACACAGGGCACATTATTGTTATAATTTTTTTACTTAACAAACTAGCTGTGCGAGGCCTATTTGTATAAAAACATATAAAAAAATAATTAGTAGAGTCCGTGCTCAAGTGGTATTTAGCAAATTTTATCAAATTTACGAAAGACTTACTTATCAGTTAACTGTATGCTATTGCGCAAAAGAATGCAATCCAATACAACAGGAAAGGGAAAATGCAAAAGAAGAAAAAAGTTTCAAAAAAAATACACACAAAAAATCCCTTGTTTTTTTACAGTAATTCATTCCCTCCAAGTTCACCAAAAACCAAGTAAAATCTTTAATAAGCATAAAAAATAGTAAGTTTACTTTTTTTTCCACATTTACAGCATGTCTGCATACAGTGTAATATTATTAAAATAATAATGGATAATTACAAAAGATATACAGTATATATATATATATTTATTTTTCATGATTGTCTCCAACACGCGTTGCGGCCAAACTTATCCGTACGAAGTTGGCAAAGTAATTGAATTAATACTGTTACATCATAAAATTCTTGTCGCTGCCAGTTAATACAGTTCTGTTTTCAGTTGTAGTGTTGATGGGACATTGTGTCCTGTTGGGAGTTAGTGCTGCAGTGTTGTAATGCGAGTTGTAACTTGCGTGAATGGCGAGTATCTAATATGCATATGTCCCATTAGTGAGAGCAGATTGAAACTTGACGTACATTTCTCTGTGTGTGATTACATGTTGCTTTGAGTGTTCTGTATTCATAAAGAGAGTGGGGTAGAGGAGGGGGGACTAAATATTAGAAATACCTTCCAAGCCATTGTACAGTTCAACCCAACAACGAGATACAAGAAACCAAACAACAGATCGTTTTCACTTTATCGTGCAGTATTATAAGGTTGATTAAAGGTTGACATATACAAATGAAATCTTCAATAGATTACCAATGAAATATTGAAGTACACTGTAGAACAGAACTCAAGTATATAACGTATGTCTTCACATGTCCCCTTCATTAAAAGGAAACATCTTCAACAAACAAAAGCTGACAAAACCTCCCCTTCACTGCATAACCTTTCATTGCAAAACATCAGCCCCTGAAATGATCTCCTTTAAACACCTATAAGCACATTAAACATGGGTGTCTCCACTGGCCATCAATGACAGCATTCATGGGAGGGGTACGTAATGAAAGACTTGGAGTACAGAGGGATAACGCTACAAGCAGAGCCATCATCACTCAGGTGTGTGGTTGAGATGAAGGATCAAAGACAGCCTCTGCCACTGGCGTGCCTCAGCTGTGCTGCCAGCCCTCCTGCCAAAAATCACCGGGTTTATATCAGGTAGGATAAAGTACGGGATTAAGAATAAACGAATGCTTGAACACACAACATCATTTACACAAGAAACAACAAGCTGAGTATGTGGGAGGCCTAGTGCAGTTCAACATGAATGCTCAATCAGAGAGTGATATTTAACGGTGATGCGGTCTGAAGAAACACACACAAACCTGTCTGAGTGCATTTCAAGTGGTGCTTATGAAAGCCTGCTGAGATGCCAGACGTTTGACGGCCGCTTATTGATGCCATATTAATGTTGTGGCATTATTACTATGGCGGCTCAAATCCCTTTTCTGTCGAACTTGAAATAAACTAAAGCTTACGCGTGTGTGTTCTTCTTAATCCCTTGTTCAGTCGGCCTGATGAAGTGACTGAAATGAGATTCTGGGGTTGTGTAAAAAAATCAAAAATCACGAAGGCCGTTTTAGCCTCTTTGGTCGTATGTGTTTGTTATACGTGTGCACATGTTGGCTCATTTTTCCATCGGAAAGTGCACATGTATAGTGTTTATCTTCATGTTTTGACGCAGATGTGGCCACCGTTCTCCCTCAACCGCTCTCCGCGTTTCTCCTTCCATCTCTTCATCCAAGCAGTAGCATGTTGTTTCACAGGCACAAGCCCATGTTTTGTTTTGTTTTCTCCCCTCTTTGTTTTTAATTGCTACCGTGGAGGTCAATTAATTTCACTCCCCCTTCTCTCTATCTACAGCCCACACAGCTGCGACACTGTGTGTTTGCGAGCCCATCGCCTTCCAAGTCCTAATGCCGCCTCACTTCAAATGGATTAATTGAGCCACTTTGTTGTTTAATCTCG
>OMNV01016678.1:0-14058 GCA_900303265.1 Brotula barbata | reverse complement strand
AAGAGAGAAAGACTGAGAGAGAGAGAGAGAGAGAGAGAGAGAGAGAGAGAGAGAGAGAGAGAGAGAGAGAAGGGAGAATCAGAGTGACTGGGAAGGTGATTACCCAGGGAAACATCCCGTCTCCGTGCTTTAAGCCTCTGGAGTCACTGTGACGGGAGGGAGGATGCAGATGCAGAAATGTAGCCGTAAATTACAGCTGTTGTATCCGCGCTCGGTCCTTCTCTCCGTGTAACCTTTTGTGCATCCCATAATCCCTCCTCGCTCGGCTCTGCTCAACCAATTAGACTGTGAAAGAGCCGCCAGACCTGCATGTGCACACACACAGAGGCCTAATCAATCTGGATGATTAAGGTTGCGGTGAGAGACCACTAGTCAATTATACGTGTGTGAGTGTGTGTGTGTGTGTGTGTATGGGAGCTTTTTTTTTCTGCTGTAATGAATTTTGCAATGTTCTGCACGTTATTTCATTGTACGTTAAAGTCGCTCACACACACCGTGCACAACGCCGCCGTACAATCAGTCAAAATCTGAACGCACAACGGGAAGGCCGAACACTTCCTCCGATCATCTCAGGGATGACATTTAACGCCAAAGTCACAGACTAAATGTATTTTTTATTATAATAGCACCGATATTTGGTCAATTGGTGTTTCTTTTTTTTTGGAAATGTCTTGAGGTCACATGGCCACCAAGTTAGGTCACATTAGATTCTATCGTTCAGGAGATACAGACCGACACTCAATATTACCACCTCTGTCCATCTTTGTCCATCTCTGTCCATCTTTGTCCATCTTTGTCCATCTTTGTCCAGATGTTCTGTGAGTACATTTTTGAAAAAATAACCTAAAAAATGATCGAGAAGAAAATGTTGCCTCCTTTTTCAATGGTGGAAAATATATGTAGGAAACCCTGTAGGGGTGGATATGAAGGATTTTGATTCTATGACTTAAAGCGCGAGTTTATTGCTCAAAACGTGTAAATTAAAAAAAGTATTTACGACAGCGTTACCTTCAGGGCGACGAGTACCAAACGTACAAGTACGAGTGAAATCCGTCCATAACTTTCTGAGATATCCTTTCAAATACAATATCTAACAAATGAAACCAAAAACATTCCTCATAATCTCGCTTGGTAATACTGCTCGGACCGCCCTTAAAGGGAAAAATAACCTTTACACTTACGAAGGTTTGTGTTATGACAATTTCCAGAACATGAAAAAGATTCCTCCCACATGCAGATGGATGTTTCCCTCTAAATAATGCAGACTGCCCTGTTTTACTTCAGCAGTAGTTACCGTGCACACGATGCAGTACGATCGCCTGACAAACACCAGACGTGTTCGTACTTCGAGTACACGCTGATCTGCAGGTGTACGGTGCATCGGGGAGGAATGACTCGGAGGTTTGAGTCATTTTTACAGCTTGGCTGCTGACAGAGGAGGTGTTGAAGGGGATGACTTTCATTCGACCTGGAAACTAGGTGTGAAAGATAAGACTTTCACGCTGACGCCATGATTCGTGTCCATTGGGGTAGGGGGTATGTCCTGTCTTCAAGGACACCTGCAGCACTAAATGTGGAACATTCACGGTGAAGATCGTTCGGTACGTCTTGATGCAGCAACAACAACTGACTGAAAACAAAACTAAAAAAACGCATAATCAGCATTATTTTGCAATCATGAAACCAAAGCGACCCTAACTGATGTTTGTGCAAATCCGATCTTTATTCTGGGAAGTATTTCTACCAGCGTCATCCAAAGTAGAGCTGATCTCTGGGATAAAAAATATAAATAAATCATTTCTGCTGGGCAACGCGATTTGTTGACAAATGATTAATGAATCCTCGGACAGATAAAGAGTCGATACGTTAATTACAGCAAGAAAAACAAGTTTGCACATTACGGTAGTGGCGTAGCGACCCATCTTGGACTTGGACGCAGCCTGTTGATGGACCGCGTCAAATGTGGTTCCTGGCAACTTCGGCCGAAATGATAGAAATCAGTTAAAAAGCTGTAGAATCCACAAGTCACTCTGACACAAGACACAGTTTTATCTCTTGATCTGCGGTCTCTGGATTCAGACTCGCAGGAGCGATGTCAGGACGCGTGGATGTCCCGGGCGCGTTATCTCGTTAAACGAGTGAGACGGACGGCTAAATATAGTGATGATGGAGGGAGAAGCACAAACACTGCAGGACAAACACTATTAAGACTGGGTCACAGACAGGACAGGAATAGCAGGAGACAGGAGGGCTCTGAACACACACACACAAACACAAACACAAACACACACTCAGAAGCAAACAAGACAGTACAAATGGGTGTACGGCAAGACTTGCTGCACCACAGAGAGTTGCGCCTCTATTAATGTGGGTAATTTTGGTGAGTAATAGCCGTTCCTGGGTTCTTTCTTAATCCAGAGAGTTTCTTCCCAAATATAAACTTTCACCAGAACTTCACATGACACAACCTCTTCGCAGAGCGATTTTCATCACATTCTCTTCCTCCCTTACTTCAGGTATAAACGGACGCTATTTGACCACCTTCTTCATCACTCATACTCTCATTGTTTCGCAGGGTATCGTACTGTACTGTATGAAACTCTGTCCAAGCTTGTTCATCTTAATCTGGCATCGTTCCGTGGTTCTCCCAAAACGTCTCTACCTCTCTCTTTGATTTGACGATCTACACGTGTTGTGACTTTCTTCCAATTGTTCCTTAAACATGTCATCAACCTTTATTTCCAGTAGACATTTTAGTTCTACCTCGTTCCAGAAAGGCCGGATGCTCTGACCTTTAAGGAGCTGTACCAGGGTTTTCTTCCAGGCAAACAAAGACCACTGATTTTTTTGTGTACTACAAAGGGTCCCCTTGGTGGAGCCAAAGCAAACCTGAGAGGGGTGTTCGTGGAGGGTTCACACGCTGCAACCATTTCAAAAGTTCAGTCTGGCTGTGATGCCGCTGAGGACTAAATTCTCAGGAGACAAACGTCTCTCTCTTGGATAGAAGACTCTTTTTTCTCTATTTTTCATCATCTATTGTTGTTTTTCCACTACAGCCCCGATTAAAACATCAGGTGACCTGGACCAACTGGAAGAATTCATCTACAAGTGCTTCCACGGACTCTGCATCATGAACAGGAACAATACAGTCCACTCGAAAAAAACAGCAGGAGATTCCGTCCTGGTTCTCTCTCCACCCCGACGAACTCATTTCCATCGAAAATAAACTTTCCAGACTCGACTCCAGAATGGCACTCATCCAAGTTCTGCTTCACCGCAACACTGACTTACACACAACACACTTATCATCCAGCTCACCTCTGTCACCGCCACCAACAAAGCCATGAAAAAAACCAGCACTACCTGAACAACCCGCAGCCAACCCTGAAGAATTAGACGGTTCACAACATCATGTTTCATTGTGTGCACCGACTAGGACCAAAGAACAACAACAACGGACCACGGCCATTCATCGCAAAACAGCAAACAAAAAGAACGAATTCAATGACGATGCAGGCGGCTTCAAGGACGAGGATGATGAACTCGACAACCAGAGTCCAAGGACAGAGAACTCATGCAAAGTAAAGTATTTTGCTTGTGTTGTGTTTGGGTCTGTGTCTGTTTCCCTCTGTTCTGTGCTCTGTGTCGGCAGGTACTCCTCTCCCAAGCACATACACACTCCTTCTCTCTCTCACACACACACACGCACATACACACATCCACCACATCAACCTCAATGTCTGACTCATAATAACCATTTCTAAATGTCATCACTCAGATTTGTAACACAGTATAGCCGTGGAATTGGTTGTCAGGCACAAAAGAGAAATATTGAATCACTTGCTTCCAAATAAATGAAATTATGAATACGAACACTCAATTTCTACTACACAGACTTGGACGAGAAAATTCCCTCCATATTCATGAATCTGGAAAATACTTCAAATTAAATGACATTAAATGAAGAATAAACAACAATATCCACCATTAAGGAGTCAACAGGGAGGCCCACATGTCGATCCATAAAGATGAATAAAATCTTCAGGGACTTGCGTGTCTGTATATATTCATCGAAAAAGGACCAGAGTCAAGAGGATATTAATTCGTTTCTCAACAGCATTGACCTACTACAGCTTACTAAAGAATAAACCAACATGCTTGATTGACACATGATGCACCTTCCACAGACCTCCATTTCAAGCTTAATAAGAAAGCGCCAGGACCCGATGGCTTCCTCGCTGAATTCTACCCGCGTTTCTGGTCCATTCAGCTCTGCTCTTTCACTGACTGATTCTGTAATAAAATAAAATTCAAGACTGCCAGCAAACTTGAACACAGCAGCAATTTCACTCCTTCTCAAACCTAAGAAAGACCCAAACCCACCATCAGGTTTCTGCCCCATTTCTCTCCTCAATGTGGATTTTAAAAGAAAAAGGAACAAAAAAAAAATCACTGACGCACAAGGCCACAGAATAGAAAATGTCCTTTTATCCGTAAGTGATCGGACCAAATCAGCTTCGTCAAAAGTGGACATTCATCCAGGAATACGCGCAGATTTTTTTGATTCAATCATCACACCAAGCAGGAGCCAACCGAACCACATGAGATGCATAAAAAAAAAAACACCTTTGACAGAGTAAAAGTGGTTATTCCTCATATACGCGCTGCAAAGATTTGGCTTTGGGGAATCATGGATCACCTCGGTCAAGATTCTACACGCCTCACCTTCGGCCGATGTTATGCAGCTTCACATTGCACAGGGTGAGGAGGAAGAGATGCCCCATCCCTCCCTCCTTATTCACCATTTTTATCAAACCAGCCATCTGTCAGAGGATGAATATAAAAGGAACTCAAACAGCTGACGCGATCGTAAGATCAGCCTCTATGCAGATGATATATTACTGCTCCTGCAAAACCCTCGCTCATCGCTACAAGAGACACTGAACGTTATTGAAACATTCTCCAATATTTCTGACTACTCCATTAACTGAAACTAATCTTCCGACATTCCACCACATAGTGACTTTGTGAAGTGGCAGCCCACACAGCACCTATCCCTCCGTGCACGGGTCACATCACGCATTCATCACATTTTTATGTTTCCTCCAGTCAGTCGTTCAGATTCAACATTACCCCATTACTGGAAAAAAAATAAATGATAACCTCCATCGATAGATGAACTACTATCCAGTATGGGCAGAATATCTACAGTTAAAAAGACAATACTTCCAAAAATGAACACAGTAATCCCGACTCGACCCACCCTCATTTGGTCGGTTTGAATCTCTAGATTCAGCCATGTCTAAATTCTGCTGAAAAATAAGATAACACGGATCAAAGTGGTAACTGCAAAAACCCAAAACAATTTTTTTTACAATTAATCAACTTCAATACAAACATATATATATATATTCAAAAGGATCCATCCCAATAACTCAAGTATAATAAGTATAATTCCAATTTTTAGAATGTAGTATTATTACTAAGGATTATTTAGTTACTTTCATTCATTAATTTGTTTGTTTTTGCCTGTCAGACAAATATAATTTAAAAACACTTACATCTGTACTGCTAATTACACCTACGTGGAACACCACAAATATACACGCATGCATAGTACATATCGACATGTATACATTTTGACTTTGATAAGGATAAACTGCTAAAACCCCACCCAGGTTTGTTGTAGTCAGTTTATCACATGGTGTAACTGGGAAGTATTCTAAAGGGAAAGTCTTGTTGCTAAGGTTACCCGCAGTTTGATATACCACGCACACTGATATGGAACAGAGGTTATGTGAAAAGAAGCCACGCTTGAGGTGTCTTGATAATATAGATTTTTCATACACCTACCCGCCAGTCAGAAACGAGCTGTGTGCTGTTTTTGTACAACGTATGGAATTGAAAATAAAGAGAGTACATTTTCCAGAGAAAATCTACTCTCTAAGTAAATATCAGTTCTCCTCTGAGGCTCTTTTGTCCTCTGAGGCTCTTTTGTCCTGTGCTATGTCAGAGCATATTGGCTCCTTTCTTGCGGAGAAATGCCTCCATTTCATGTAGAACGTGAAAAAAAGTGGAAATACCTCCAATCGCTCTCCGCTGAGCTCTTTCCATTAAGATTTAATAGTGTTTAGAATTGCGGGTTTGGAAGGTCATGTGAGTTGAACCTCACAGAACTGTCCACACACACAGAGAGAAAGGATGAAAGAGGGCCACATTGATCCAGACCTGCAGGCTATGAGCTGCTGATAGCAGGTTGTCCGTCGTTTGAATAAGTTTGGGACGGAGGCCCGGCTGTGGATCGTCGTGTTTTATAAATTTGTTGTTTGCCCCTCCCGGCCTGTTCAGTGGGTGTGCCTTTTGTTTTGTTCCCGTTTCTCTCTTCTCTCCTCAGTCACCTGCCCTCATTAGTCAATGAGTTTCTCACCTCTGTTCCGAGCTCCACAACTCATACGCACTACCCCAGTCGGTCATTTATCTAGAAAGGCAGCAATTTTCCTTTTGTTCCTTGTCAGTTCATCCGTTGAGTGTTGCTGTTTGTGTCTTGTGAGTTCCAGGGGTTGTTGTTCCTGTTGGTTTTTGTAGTTCCTTTCCGTGTATCCCTGTTCTTTTGTGCTTCTGTGTGTACCCGGTGATTTGGATGTCTTGGATCTTTCCTGTTTTGGATGCTTGTTTTTTTGATTGTTCCTCGCCTGAACGTGCTTTTTGGTCGATTGTTTCTCCTGCGTGTTCTTTAATTTTGTGGTAGCTTCACTTAAGGCTGGCTATATTATTCCTATTTGAGTCCTCAACCTTGCACCGAGTACTTTTTGAGACAAAATACCCTCACGTGCTTGGAAACTCTGAAGCTCATTATGGTCACAGCTCTTCAAATGTTACACAAACAGACTCCTTACTGATCCTCCACATTTATCTCTTCTCTTTAAAACGCCAATAACCTTCAATCCAACGACCTCCCATCTCTTACCTGGTGGCATTTGCTAAGATTTCACCCACATCTGTTGGTTTGTTTGTTAGGTAAGCAGAATAATTCAAAACATTCCAGTTTTTACAAATTCTGCTAGAAGGGTCTGACAGTTCTATAATCAATTTTTCACACAGTATATTCACGCCGTTTATCTTCCACAATCATCGCTCTTATCAAGCTTTGACTCGATGCCACTTTTCCCATTTTTAAAACTAAAGACGAAGTTGACTTGGGAAGAAGGTGACTTGGGTTCAGATCTGGATCCGGGGATTCAAATCAGAATTCTTCAGCAGAAAAAGAGAATCTAAAATGCAGAGAACATCGCGATCCTTCTTCCGCCCCGTCTAATCGATCCTTCCAGAGAGGTACTGCTTCCGTCGGGAGGGAACAATCCATACAAATATAAAACAGGTACAACGATCGGTCTAATCTGTCACCATTGATAAAAGTATTAAATCATCAACTGAAGTGTTTCGGCTGTCTGTACTTTTTTCCGCTCTCTTTTCACATCTCTGTCTGTTCATGTTTTTGAATTCCCTTTAAACTTCTAAGAGACGCTCTCGTTCCACCACCCTGAAAAATTCTAATCTTTATTTTTTTTTGCCGTGGTTTCAGCCAATCAGAGACTTTCTGATCAAGGTTCCGACTGTCCTTTGTCGACGTACACGAGAACGTCCTATTATCTCAGACAACTTGATCCAGCTAATCTAATCAAGTTCTCTGCTGGTGTTGAGGAACCAAATGAACCAGCTGGAGTTAACACAATTAGAGAATCTGAGACCCGTAGGAAAAAGACCCCTCCGCTGGCGGTTCAGTAAACCAGCCAGACCCCCACCGGCCCTGCGCGTTCAATTTATCATCACATTACAATAATTAGTGTTCATTTTGTCCAGGCTTGTTCGACCTTGATGGAGGTTTGCCTTCTGATGTGTCTGGCTTCTGGCTACATGCTCTCTCTCTATCAGCGGCGTGGCGTATTTAGCGAGTCGTACAAACAATCATTTGATCTGCTCTGTTGACGTTACGGGTCGCACGCGGTGTTCTGTATCGGTACGCGCTAACACATGCGTGAACCGGAGAGATCGGTCTGTCCTCCTGTCCCCTGGAGAGACAAAGCAGAGCGTAGCAACCTGCGCTCACAATCCTAACAAACAAATATCAATCACCGCAAGGCTCACCGGGATCAATATGCTCTCATAACTCAGGGTGCCTGACCCTGCACACAGATCATTATTGCCCTCTGGAGACCAGACAGACACACACACACACGCGGACACACCTGGATACAGGGTTTGTATGCATTGGTTTGTTGTTTGTCTCTTGAATTGTGTTGGTTCAGTGGAGTGGGGTGTGGTCTCTGCTCTTTCCATTACCATCCCAATTGGCTTAAGGCTGGAGCTACACACACCCACACACACACACATACACACACACACACGCGCGCTCAAACGCCACGCACACATTGTATGACTCAGTGATGCAAAAAGAAGTGAGTGCCACGGGGCTGACAGGTGGAGGAGATGCAGTCAGGGGAATACAGCCAATGAACAGAGAAGAAAAGTAGACCAGGGACTCTGTGAATATGAATTTTCTCTTCCCTTGTTTCTGTTTTTTGTTGTTTTTTTTTTGTTTTTTTTACTGCTAATGTAGATTTTCTTTTAGTTGGAACAAACTGCTACGTAGACATTTTGGCATGATCCAGAATTTGAACTGTCTCATACGTCGGGGGATACGTCTCACCGAATTGGCCGTACAAGAAAATTTACCTCCATCTGTTAAGTATCGTAATTTGAACTCCTTGTCCACTGCTGGGAGGCATTCTGGTCTTGTTGTGGCATCACTGACTTCAATGACTATCTTGGACAGATAGTGGGAGCCTCCCACACCTAATGCCCTCTTTGAGAAGCCAATCTGTTCCCGGTGAACAGAGAAGACAAGGGCTGCGTCTCATTACCTCGTCAGCTGCCTTGCTGCCTCCTGTCTTATGTAGGAAAGTCTAACTGGGCTGTGCTTTAGCAGAAAGTCACCGGAGGAAAACATGTTATTGAAACACCCCAGTTAGACAGCAATTGCGAGACCATTTGAAACAAGAGTCCAAGGCAACGCAACGACTATGCTAATGTTAACAAATGATGTACCAAAAATGGCAAGATGACCATTGATTTGACAAAATCATAACAGCTCTGTCGCATTGCATTGTGGGATTGCCTCACCGAGTAAGGATAGACCAAATTTTTCCATAAAAATCATTCAAAGTAAGATATCTCAGTAGACGGCGTACTCAAGGCACCTAAGAACTGAGACAGCCTTTGAGTTGAGAACGAGCACATGATGACCTAAAATGCTGGATGCGTAGGAAACTTTCTTGGTACTGAGACACAGCCAAGCGACCTTCATTTTTTATTGTACCACTGTTATGGATGTTTGGGGGGGCATAACGTTGTGCAGTTTGCATATTCTCTCCATCTCTGTGTGGGTTTCCTCCTGACACCCCTGTCTCCTCCCGTCTTAGGTGAACTGGGACGTCTACCTTGCCCGTAGGCGTGTGTGGGAATGTGACTGAGTGTCTGTCACAAAGTGTTAACCCTGTGATAGACTGGTAATCTGCCCAGGGCGGACCCCGACTCTTGCCCCAGGGCCACAGGGGTAGGCTCCAGCTCCCCACAACTCTGAAAAGGATATGCCAGCATAGAAAATGGATGGGTGAATGGATGGATCTCAGAGAATCGCAGAACAATGGGACATTCATTCACATCAATGTCTGCCGTGCATTGAGGTAACGAGCAGCGAAAAAGATAAATTCCCCGGCCTTCATACGGTTACGGTTTGTAATGAGATAGAAGAAACAGAAATACGGTCGCAACACAGCTTGGGAAAATATTTCGGGAAAGGAATGACTGAAAAATGAATGAATATAACTGAAACAGTTCCCCTGCCATTACATTCAAGCTGTGTGTGTTTGTCTTATTGTACTTTAGGAGTTGCTTTATGATGGGCAGTGGACAAGACACTTCAAAATACATTTCCCTTGATGCATTACTACAGCAAGGTACGGGTACTTGTCCAGGATAGGAAAAAGTACGATGTTGCATTGGTCGGAATACAAACGAGGGTTTCTTCGCTTGCACTAAAGAGGTGTGTGAGTGTGAGTGTGAGTGTGCTGCGGTGAAACAGAGGAGTGGAGAGAAACTCAGAACGACCATTAATTAGTACATTCGGTATATTGAATCTATCGCCCACCCCTTCTAGGTACAGCTGATCCTTAAAGACTCGTATGCCTGTATATATACACACACACCGTGGATGGAGTCGTCCTTTTCTAAACAGAATTAATCTTTAAACACACACGCGTAGAGGGTTGTACACACCTGCACAGCTGCTCACAACCCTGAGACAAACCTGTTTATCTTTCCGATATCCAATATTGACTGCTGCACAAAACTCCCCCTCAGAGACCAACCGTGATTAGCTCAGTCATTGGCTTGGGACCCCCGATTCCCCGCACAACCGTGCACCCTTGGCCAGATAAATGGTGTCTAACCATGTTGATCCTGTGGATAAAGGGATTAAATGAAACGGGTGACCTTGAGGAAACGTCTACTTTGCTCTATTGTGCAGTTTTGCTCTCCCTCCCAAATACTCCAGAGTCCATATTTTTGTTGATATAATATCCCACCATATGCTGTGTATTGTATTGTATAATGTGGTGCGAAAAAAAAACCCTTCAAAAAAACCTTTTTGCTTCGTTTCCTTATGCTAATCACCAACTAGTGAGAACATGTACTAAGTTTAAGATCAGGTGGGTTTCATCAACACGTCTGCAAGGGTACAGACAAAATATGTGTCGTTATCAGCTACTGGATGACTTGCATTTCCTTTGCGATTAATAAAGTATCTATCTATCTATCTATCTAAACGTTTCATGAATCAGAGGTGGACTTTCTGCTGAAATGGCAAACTGTACGAGTAGAGAAAGATTGATTAATGAGGCCCACGTTTACTTAATGCTACTGATGAAGTGTCTCCTATCAGCGAATGGTTACAGTCCAACGTAGCTGCAATGCCGACGTAGAACAAAACACCTCAAGACAAGAAATGATCTACGTGTTTCTTTGCATATAGATCCGGTCACTGGACACGTTCCTGGAGACGCATTATAGTGTCTGGTTTGGACAGACGTGCTTAGAGATTGAGACTGGATCGCCAGATGGCTCGGATCGATTTTAATACCAGGTCTGAACATCCCCGCAGTAGAGAGCTCAACAGGGGAAGAGGAGGATGACACCACTTATCGGCCACCTATAGTGTTGTCCTTTTATCCCGTCACAGGACACTTGACAACCACTCACATTTGGCCTCATGTGGCAACTCCAATCACTGTTGTTTACTCTCGGCCGAAGATGAATTCAATGACAGTTGCAGCAACAGTCAGTAGCATCGATGACCTTGATGACGACCTCACAAGGGATGAATCCCTGGAACTCCCTGCCAGTCAGTTAGAACTGAAGAAGCCCCTTGACTGACAGGCAAAACGTCTTCAAGTGTCCTCGACCAAGCTGCTCTCCTTTAACCTTCCTTTCAAATTAAAAGCTCAGGCAATACCGGCACCGTAAACAGTGTTGCTTCACAGAGCTTAAATGTTTACAATTGATCAATACAGAATTAACTTTGTTTGCTAATTGGACTGCATTTCTATGGCGCTTTCATCCAAAGGTCTTTACGATGTTTGCCTCACATTCACCCGTTCATACACACACATTCACACACCGACAGCCGAGGTAACCACGCAAGGCCCACTCGCCTGTCGGGAGTAATTTGAGGTTACGGTCTTGCTCAGGAGGAGCAGGGGATCGAACCAGCAACCCTTCGATCAGCAGGCGATCGCCCTTACCCCCTGAGCCACGCCGCCCCTCGCTCTCCTCACGATTATTAATCGACGCTTATTAAACCGAGTCCTGTGTGAAAATTGTACTTCAACTCAAACTGTCTGTAATGACAGTTTGAGAACCTGTAGGCGGGCTCACAGTCGGCCCTTCTCTAGCTCTCCCCTCTTCATCCACGGAGAGTTTGTGTTGGAAAACAGCCCTAATATATTTATATATAGGGTTGGCATGTATGACAACAATTCTTTTCTATATTGCATCGGGTAAGCAAATCTCCCACCACTCGTCTATGCAGGAGGCTCCTCTCCCTACATGAGAACTAATGAGTAATGCCTGGTTTGTCAAGGAACATATGCCAAGTGGTGTCACATAACGATGAGGAAGATGATGCGTCATGGCCCTAGCATTGGTATTTGTGGAGAAATATAAAGTACAGACAGAGAGCTAAAGGTTAAAGAGTTTTTATGATTGAAAGCTGGTTACATTTCCTGGAACTACGGGAAAACCCGGCTGTGAGATGCAGCGGATGCTCGTTACAGAGGTGATGCTACCTGTATTAGATCAGCTGATGGATATCTGTGCTGTAAGCCTTCGAGCTTACAGTTTGTGTAAGTTTGCTGAAATCCCTCTTATATCCTGACAGGAATGCAAAAATTGTTTGCTCTCTGAAAAACTCATGCCTCTGCCCTGCCTAGGGCGGTTTTCACACTATGGCAAAGGCTCAGCACAGTGATGGAAGAACCATTGTGAAGGTGAATAAAACCATGAAATATTTACAATTTCCAGTACGTTCTGGCGTGAAGAACATTTAGCTTTGCACTGTTGCAAAAATTTATCTTGTAGTATTCAAAGGAATGCTGCAATTTACAAGAAAATGTATTAAAAATGCATCAGTGACCAAGCGAACGTCTTACGAAAGTTTGTACAATCGTCAAAATGTACGTTTAACTGAACAACGTCAGTCGATGCAAAGCAGATGTAAAACGTTACGGTAACATTCAAAACAGCTTTGCGTTGACAGTAAATGCAACAAAGGTTCACCACAGAGTAAAGATGATCTCCAATCAGACCACAGATTAAGGATGATCACCAAACAGACCACAGAGTAAGGATGATCACCAAACAGACCACAGAGTAAGGATGATCACCAAACAGACCACAGAGTAAGGATGATCACCAAACAGACCACAGAGTAAAGATGATCACCAAACAGACCACAGAGTAAAGATGATCACCAAACAGACCACAGAGTAAAGATGATCACCAAACAGACCACAGAGTAAGGATGATCACCAAACAGACCACAGAGTAAAGATGATCACCAAACAGACCACAGATTAAGGATGATCACCAAACAGACCACAGATTAAGGATGATCACCAAACAGACCACAGAGTAAGGATGATCACCAAACAGACCACAGATTAAGGATGATCACCAAACAGACCACAGATTAAGGATGATCACCAAACAGACCACAGATTAAGGATGATCACCAGACGGTTCACACAAGTGCAATTTTTGATCTTTCCTCATGAGAACCTGGCGCCGCTTTACGGTTTTCCTCTCAAAAACACAGAAACACCTCCTCAGTGTTCTTAACTAAACTGTCAGCATGCATCCAGCAGGAGGAAGAACTGCAGCTAAGCATAAATGGGTTCCTGCCTGATTGATGAATCAGCTGCAGCGATGGCAATTAAATACAGCTGTGTCCAATTAGCAGCTAGATCGTAGTCACCATGTGACACATCGGTCCCGCACACATCCAGCCCTGCAACTCAACCTGCAGCTGGAACAGTTTGGAGATCGCCGCCTTGCTCAAAAGCTCCACGGCGGTAATAATTGAAAGTCTGATTCCTTCTCACGCCCCCTCTCTCGTGTCCCCGGTGTTTTGCAGTTGCCACCACCTGGCAGCAATCCCGCTTTTTACTTTTTTGGATTCTACACTGAGATGGGTGCCTTGATAGAGATGCTACGTTGCTGTCACAAACATTGTCCTTGTTTGACAGGCAAAGCCTGCACGGGGGAACACGCTACCAACTAATTACACGCCCTCTCTCTGATCACTGCTGATGATTAGATGAAATTTTGTCTTCTGGGGTTTTAATTTGCTTCCTCCCATTGCATCTTCACTCTTTAATCTGTTTTCTCGAGTGGCAACAGCGTGTAGTGAGATCAGTTTTAAGGAAGAAAATCTCAGGTAGTCTC
>OMNV01016677.1:23379-39993 GCA_900303265.1 Brotula barbata | reverse complement strand
CACAGCGTGACCAGTGGAGGGCGCTGTGGGTCACGGAGAGGAGGGGCCGCTTGATTAAACACGCTGTGGGACGCACCTCAGCTCTCCACCGTATGCGTGCAGGAAACATCTGTCACCATGGATACCGGGCCAGCTGAATAAAAATAATAACAGGAAGTGAACAGAGTGAAGCAGGGCAAAGGTAAGTGACAATAAAAATGATAACATAGATAATAATGACGATCACAATAACAATAATAGTAGTAGGAGCAGTAATGATAATAATAATAAAATAGGTAAAAAGTTAAGGGGGCAAAAGCAAAGGTTAATATAATAATTAAGAAAAAGAAGAAGAAAAAGAGTAAGAATAATAGGTTAAGTAAACAGGACAAATACAAAAGTTAATAATGATAATAATAAACATAATAATACATATTATTTGTCAGGGCTTTGTACAATGCACAAATTATGCTTTACAACAGCTGGAGAGTGGTAAAATTAGCATAAAAATACACGATACATAGTCACATATTACGTACATAAAAACATAGATTTATAGTATTAGCAAAACAGAACAGAAATACATTAAATCAAAATTCACAAGGGTGTGTTGTTTCAGATCTGGATAAGCAGAGGAGGTCTGATGTCAGGTGACGAGGCTGGCATCAGCTGATCTGAGCCTGAGGTAAATCAAATTTTATTAAAAAAATAAAATCAAGTAATGTCCAAAAAAGTGGAACTCAATAATTTTATGTTTCGATTGATGCTGCTGGAACACAAGAATTTCCCAGTTTGGGATCAATAAAGTAAATCGAATCGAATCTAATCGAATCAAATCTAATCGAATCGAATCTAATCTAATCTAAAAGCTGCAGTATCCACAAACTATAATCGTGTGTCTACAGTATCAGTTTTCAGCTAATTTTATGGATTTATGGATGTTTTGTCATTTGACGTTAAATTAAGTGTATCTGGTGGGTTTTTACTGTCTGTAAGATGATTGTGTGAGAGTGGATGTGTCATTTTTTTAGAATCATTAACTACACAGATGTCTTAAAACTCTAATTATAGTTTGGTAGGTGCACCGTAGCTCAGGTTGGCTGCACAATGAAGGTTTGAGATTGCACATCTTTTGAAGACACGACAGGCCCACAACTGCTATATTTTATGTTTATCTATGGACTAATCTGTCAAAAAGGGGTTCTTCAAATGAAATGGAATCTCAGAGAACACAGAGGCCAAACCAAAATCTTTAATGGTGCATCTCATGACTGAGAAACTGTGGAAATGACATCAAATAAGATAGTGAGTCAAGCAGCTGTTGTATAGTATCTCCTTGACGACAGCAATTCTTTCACATACATATGTATGCCCACGTAAGTCACACAGAAGAGTGCTGATGTCACCTCTGGCATTTTCACATTCTGCCTGTATTGGTTGCTGAATACCTTTGCACGAGTTTTCGTACTGGTGCTCTCTCTCCATTTTTGTCATGGGAGCTTCGTCTCTCCGATAACTCGGTGCTCTGAAAATCTAATAAAACACACTTAATTTAATAAAACACTTCCTCACTCACATACACGTAAGAATTCCCTTTTTTATGTGAATTGAGGGAATGGATGTCTTCTGTGTGTGTGTGTGTGTGTGTGTGTGTGTGTGGGTAACCAAAGCACCAGCAATAATCTGTCTATGTTATGCTGCTAATATCAATGATGGATGTGATGTCAGTTATGCACTTGCTTGTGGCTCTTATTATTATTATTGTTGTTACTTCTAGAGCTCATATCATTTATATAACTCAAATTTTGTTTACTTAGCGATGTCTGAATCATTAAAATTTATCGACAACTATAGACAAACACGCATATTTGTTGGAAATTTCATATTTAAATGTAAAAACCCATAGAATAGTAAAGGAATACATTGTACTGTCATTACCTTTGTTTCAATAGGTATAGTATTGTAATATTTAAGCACAATACAGTAATGGACATTAATGGTCAAATTCTGTTTTAAATGGTGCGTGTGCATATTTTCCATTCTATCTTTGACATTTTTGAGGGTTCGGAGACATCGAGAAAGGAAAACCAATCTCAGGTAGGTCAAATTATACAGTCGGGCCTCGGCAGTATAATCTGGCCAGACTTAAATTTCAGTCAGTTTGTGTTTCAAATTCATAAAAAATGCATGAATCAGAGCACATTTACTTTCCGTGTTCCAAAAGGTTTGTGACTAATCAGCGCACTAGCCCGCAGTCCTGACAGACAGGTTCTCCAGCTTTCCATGGCTCCTTCTTGGCAAATGAAGGCCTCGGAATACTTAAAATACAATAGTCGTAATAATAATCATAATGGCAGACTAAAACTGCTGATCAATATGCAGAAAATGTTTGGTTGCATGCACCAAGCAAGTTCCATTCATTCTCATATAAACAGTAACCATGGAACTTTAGATCAAATGGAAAGTGTAAACCTGAGTCATATAGTTCCTGCTATCAAGGAAGCCTCATTCCAAATGAAACACAGATGTTTTCCTTGAAACCATGGTGCGCAAATACTGCACCTTGATACATCAGAAAAGAATGCAGATGCAAATTACATTCTTATGTGTCAGATGACTACAATCTGAGAGACAACGGGAAATCAACATATTCAACATTGACCGTACACATCCATAAGATGACACAGGAAAATGAAAAAGTGGTTTATTCTATCTCCGATAGAAATACATCTGCAGCTGGTTATTTTAGTATTTGTTAATGCTTGTGTGTTGTATAAAATGACATTTTTAAATTTAAAAAAAAGAGCCCAAAACACACACCCTGTACATTTGTATATATATTACATCATACAGAAATGTGACATTATTCATACCTGTGCAATTTTACCTGTATTCATCTATAAATTCAACCAAATTCTATATAAATACATTGTATATATATATATCTAAACGTCCCATCACATTTCTACTTATACACTACAACCTTGCATTCATTTTATTTGAATTTGATCAAATTAAAGCAACAACAACAACACACAGCACCGTACGTATACTACAGTATACAGTATGTACTCTATTCAAGAAAAACGAATTCATGCTGCAGTGCCACATTATTCCACTGGAGGGCGCTAACACCGAGCACCAGGTAGTCAGGAACAACTTGAGAAAGGAGGAGGCCATTCACCAGCCTGTTTTAGCTAAACACACCTAGCCACAGTTAGCTAGCAGGTGGCTAATGAGACAGCTAAAACACCCGTTTGTTTTCATGTCGCCTGTCTTATAAAGTGATGGCAAAACAACAGTGTTCACAAACCGAAGCTGGTGAGTGCCGAGCAGCGAAAGAAGCAGCTTTTACCCTACATGTTTTATGGTTATCAATTAGCGCGCTAACCCAGTGCTAGCTAATGTTAGCACAATAAAAGACTAATACAGCTGTGTTTTCTTTCAGAACTGTATTACCTCATTGCCAGATTTCTGCAGTCTGGACCGTGTAAAAAAGCAGCCCAGGTAACGTCAACAAGTAGCAATACATAATTTAAAATGACAGTGAGTGGTCTAAACACGGAGCTAATAGTAGCCGCTAACTCTGTGTGTTGTTAGATTCTGATTGAAGAGCTGGAGGAGTATGAGGTATGTTGCTCCTTTCTGTCTTTATTGGCGTTTGTGGGTTCCGCTGTTTGCTCAATTTTCTGTCGTTTTATGCGGGCTTAGACGAAGCCGCGGGTTATTTATTGACTCGGGGAAAACAGCGAAGCGCCCGGCAGATTTGGACCGTCTCTAACACTTTGTCTCTTAACTTTAGCTCATTCCTCAGAGATGGAGCTGGGACGGAGAGAAATACAAACGGACCTTCCAAGATTGGGTGAGTGTCAATTGGCTTAATTAACTTTTTAATGTTTTGACGCTTGCGGTTTATAATAACCGAAAATTGGCGAATATTGGCGAATGTCAATATTTCCTAAAATACGATTGCCCGTTTGGATTTAGATACAGTGGTTGCGTGTTTATGTCTATTATTTGATATTTAAACGTTTATATGTTGATAAATATCTTTATCGGGCTTAGCCATTGTGTGTTGCAGTAGGCGGAGAATATTTAGGGATTGGCTGAACGAGAATGCCAGAACTGTCAGTCATCGCCCTTAGCCAATGAAAATCGGTCGTTCCTTTGAGGGAACCGGAAGTGTTGTAAAAGACGCCTCTGATTGGCTGTGCGAGTCTCTGGCTTTTCTTTCGCTCTCCCTGCCTGGATTTTCTTTTTAATTTACTGCACTGTATCAGCTATTGCACTTTGGTAATTTTTGAGGAAAAGGTGTAAGAGGAGATAATAATAACAATAATAATTATATTAACGTGAACAAAAATAACAAAAAACATTGTAAGGGTTTTACGGTCACTGCTGGAAAAACAAAAGACTGTTACAAGAATAAAGTAATTAAATTAAAACTACGAGGGGAAAAATGAATCGTCACAAGATTAAGACCGCATTATGTACGACAGGGACCGACTGTAACTGTAGTAAAACCAGCCGCAACAGAATTTTACAATGCGCCTACATGTTATCTCTGACAATAAAAGCGTTTGGGCATTGATTTCAAAATAAAAGCCAACTGCTAACAAAGGATGGAAATATCACGATATATCTACAACTATAAACACAAACAAATCATATAATCAGTCATATCAGGACATTTTATGTGGAATTGATGTGCATTCAACTTTGGCTGGACCACAGTTTACAGTGAAGCACTGCTATAAAAACTCTACTCTTTCCTAAAATCAGTGCTGCTGAGGCATTGGCTATTTACCCAACTTTATTCTTGTAATATTACAATTTTATTGTGGTAACATTGAAAGTTTTGTCTCGTAATATCACTACTGCACTCATGTAATATTTAGAGTTTATTCCCATAGCATTACAAGTTTATTCTCATACAATTTCAGCTTTATTTTCGCAGACTGTATTAAATTATTTAGTAATAGTAGTTTTTTTTTCCAACGGTGGCCCTAACATTTAATTGTAATTTATTAATATTTACATTTGAGGTGTATTTGAATTGTAATTGATTAATGATTAATTGATTAATGTAATGGTTTTGTCTGCCCTTCCTACAGGTGGTTGTGAACGAGCACATTCCTGCAAACTATCTGCTCCGTGTTTGTCAGCGGATAGGCCCACTCATAGAGAAGGAGATCCCACCTAGTGTCCCTGGAGTCCAGACTCTTCTAGGGCTGGGAAAACAGTCCTTGCTTCGTGCCACCAAAAGTCAGCAGTTCCCTCCTATTTAACAAGTTCTGTTCTCTCCGAATTTGTGGGTAGCCCACATCATGACACTGTTTTGTTTTTTTCCTATTTGTCTGTCTTTGTCCTTAAGGTTGTAGCCACAAAGTATGCTGTGGTTCGTCTGTCGCTGCACTCCACCGAGGACGGCCACCAGAACCTCCAGTTGTCAATGGGAATCTTCCGAGTGTTGGTATGTAGAAAACTATGCTATTATTGAAAATGGGCCAAATCACTTTGCAACCTGTTTACACCTAATTGGTGTATTTTGGTATGTCTAGTCTCCATCATGGGTGCTCGTCAGGCCACCGGAACAGCACGTTTCGGCCAAGCCCTCCCATCTTCCACCTACCAACACATGAAGATACACAAACGTATCCTTGGCCATCTTTCTTCGGTTTACTGTGTAGCATTTGATCGCACCGGCCGCCGGATATTTACGGTAAGTGTTGTTGTTTTTTTTTCAGATAATGTGTTGAATTTGCTTGTTCAGAATGTGGTTTTGATTTTTTATTCCTGTTAAGCTGCAATATACATCATTTTTCGGAGTCAGCAGTCATTAGACATAAATTCACCTCATATAAAAACTGAGTGGAGCAAAAGTTAAAGCCACCCAGTAAACCATCTTTCCATCTAGATCATTTTGGGCTTGAGGATTTATGTCACCCTAATATGTACAGCACTCAAAATGCCATCATGTTAACATTCTAAAAACTAAATAGTTGGTTCACATAGAAAATGTCTGTGGCCACCATCTGGTTTTCAAGGGTTCTGATGACTCCCTGGTGAAGATCTGGGCCACAGATGATGGCCGGCTTCTGGCAACACTACGTGGCCATTCAGCAGAGATTTCCGACATGGCTGTCAATCACGAGAATACTCTCATAGCCACAGCGAGCTGTGACAAGGTCATCAGGGTGTGGTGCCTGCGTACTTGTGCTCCCATCACTGTTCTTCAGAGCCATGCTGCCTCCATCACCTCCATACAGGTGAGAAAGAATGAACACAGTTATCCTCCTCTGTCATTGCAATGCAGGCATGTCTGCAACATATCGGTATATCTGAAATGCAGCATATCGGTTGCTTGTTAAGCTAACTGTGTTGTCACGTCAGATGTTATTGTGTGGTCTGTTGATGCGACTGAATGAAGCCCATGGATCTCTTCGGACCTATGAGTAACCTTTGTTTACCTCCGTCTCTTTAGTTTTGTCCTGCAGTTAAAGGGACCACGCGGTACCTGGCTTCCACAGGTGCAGACGGCATGGTGTGCTTCTGGAAGTGGCACTCGCACAGCATGAAATTCGAGTAAGGTTTTGAGACCTCTACCCTAAGCGTTTTGTCTTTTTTGCCTTTTTTAAAATATTGCTTGTGAATAACCACATTGGTGTGTATCTCCTCTTTCCTCAGTGATCAGCCTGTGAAATTTGTGGAGCGCTCACGCCCGGGAGTACAAGTCTCCACTTCTTCCTTCAGCAGTGGTAGGTGCATTTCTCTGACAGACAATATTTCTCTGTCCATGTATTTGTTTGCTTGCAGACACCCAGCTGAATTTAGAATTTTCCTCAGCATTCTCTCTTAAGCCTCTCTCTGGGAACAATTAGAGGATCTTTCTGAACAATGAAAAAAATCAATCTCCTGTCAACTTAAACACAAGGTTTCAGTTGGCAATGTTTAAAGACTCAATATCAGAGCATATGGACATCCTCATTTTTGTGTTCTGTCACTTCCTTTTCACTTCACCTTTATTGTTAATAGGTGGTATGTTTTTGGCTACCGGCGGCACTGATCATGTGATCAGGGTTTATTATCTTGGTGCTGAAACTCCCATGAAGCTCTCAGAGTTGGATGCTCATACGGTACAAAACAAGTATAACCTTCACCATACGTTTTCCACTTCAATCCGAAATTCTCCTGGAAACATAACATCTTTGTGGAATTTCTGTCTTCTTTCCCTTTTTTAGGATAAAGTGGTTGTCGTCCAATTTTGCAATAACAGCGGGAGGTGAGTACGTACTACTGTGTGTGTGTGTGTGTGAGATTCTACTTGGTACGTGGTTTCGGAGCCTTTTCACAGTTGTATTTGTGTATGTGTTCAGCCTAAGGTTCGTGAGCGGCAGTCGTGATGGC
This sequence comes from Brotula barbata, assembly GCA_900303265.1. Lineage (NCBI taxonomy): Eukaryota > Metazoa > Chordata > Actinopteri > Ophidiiformes > Ophidiidae > Brotula > Brotula barbata. The sequence goes on along the minus strand of OMNV01016677.1, from coordinate 32,607 downwards.
ACAGCCAGAATCTGGCATTACCAGCAACAAGAGTGGAAGAGCATTACATTAGACATTGCAGCCCGACTACCTGGGTAAGAGAGTAAAGATGTGTGAGCAAAACGGCACAGAATGTCACTTTTTGTTCTTCCGCATCATCAACGTGTAATTTGGCCAACCTATTTTAATCACTACTGGCATCGTGTTGATTGTAGTCATCACTTGGGTCCACTTGAATCGGTCTCATGAGTAATCCTCTTTTAGAACATCTGCTGTCAATGCGGACGATAAAACCAAGTTGGTGGTGACCATGGTGGCCTGGGATCGTGGAGATCAAACCATCATCACAGCAGTTTCAAACTACCTGCTCAAAGTGTGGAACACCACTACCGGACAGCTTCTTCATGTTTTATCTGTAAGGAAATCCCTTTACTTCTCAATTGTGTATTTGGTTTAGTTTTTGACAGCCTGGATGTTTGTGCTCTTCTCCAGGGTCATGATGACGAGGTGTTTGTCATGGAGGCTCACCCATTTGACACACGCATCATGCTCTCTGCTGGCCACGATGGCAACATTTTCATATGGGACCTGTCCAAGGGAACCAAGATCCGCAACTTCTTCAATATGGTCAGTGACCCACAATGAGAATTACTTCCGTTATGTTTTTGCTCAAAGTTAACTGTGATTGGACTTATTATTGAAATGATTGTTTTGTTTGAATTTTTCTTTTTTTTTCTTTTTTTTTTAGATTGAGGGCCAAGGTCACGGTGCTATTTTTGACTGCAAATTCTCAATCGATGGGCAGCATTTTGCCTGCACTGACTCACATGGCCACTTGCTCATCTTTGGCTTTGGCTGTAGCAAACCCTATGAAAAGGTAATTACGCGTGTCAATTTAGAGTTTGTTTAAAGATCTGTTATTTTTGCTGCATCTTCACTCTCATATCCACTCAGAGTCCAATTCAGCTGGGTAGCTTTGTGCTTACACACTGTATCTTGAAGCTGCAGAGTTAAATATAAGCCTGTGAGACTCTCAGAATTGACTCTGATACTTTGTATCCTGCAGCAAAGCTCAGAGAATTTCTCCTTCATTCCCACAAATTTGCCGTACTCTTGAACCCCTCCAGATTCCTGAGCAGATGTTCTTCCACACTGATTATCGACCTCTTATTCGTGACGCTAATAACTACGTCCTGGATGAGCAGACACAGCAGGCGCCACATCTCATGCCACCGCCGTTCCTGGTGGATATTGATGGGAATCCCCATCCCACCCATTACCAGCGCTTGGTGCCAGGAAGAGAGAGCTGCCAGGAGGAGCAGTTGATACCTCAGCTAGGCTACATGGCTAACAGTAAAACCTGCTCACTCGTTACTACTGATCAAACTGACAATGTTTTGACAGGATTCGTTCTAAGCGCTCTCTGTTGTTTAGGCGATGGAGAATTGGTCGAGCAAGTATTGGGCCAGCAAACGGCAGAAAATGGAGAAAGCATATTGGACAACCTCATCAGACAGTTGCAGAATGAGCAAGATGAACAACAAAATGTAGAGGGGCAGCCTGGGAATGCAGAAGGTCTGTTTTCCTTCATACTATAAAGTGTGTTTTTGATGTCTTATGAGACGAAGACACGCTGTCATAGTTCATTATCGCCACACACAGAATAACAAACTACTACTTACAGGAACTCTCATTTTTTTATGTGGTGATACAGCAGAGATGCCAGAATCATCCCCAGCTGCTGAACCACAAAGAAGTGGGCAGGTGGACGGGGTTTGGCAGATGCAGCATAATGCCCTCCGTAGTCAAGTGGCCACGGAGCGAGACCTGCTGGCCTGGAGCCGCAGAGTGGTCGTCAACGAAGTGCCGCAAGGGGTATTCAGGTGAGTTTCATTAGGCTAATATCAACTAATCTAGATTTGTTTGTTTTTTTATAATTGCTTTCATTTAGATTATTTTGATTCTTTAAGCAGCAATTGTTCCTTTTTTTGATATAAATGCTTTCACTGAGATCGTTTGTCACTGCTGGCCAGACATGTCCCCTCATCAATATTTAAGCATTTTTCTCATCATTTTCTATCTTATCTAAATGTCATCATAATTAAGAATTAATCATGTTGTTTACAGTTACTCCCGACCACTTGTGAATGCATCCATACACATGTATCCCAGAAATGTAGCAAAATGGTTCTCATGCAGAGAATAATATCACAATCCTTTCTTCATACGGTTGATGAATAAGATCAAACGATGCCGACTTCAGGATAGCGTCGAGTGGGCTCAGGAGAGCTGTTTGGGCCGCTTACTAAATGAAAAGCGAAGTAGCGTACCTTGCTGATGATGTAATGGATGGATTATTCCCCAGGCATATGGAGGAGTGCAGACGAGCCAAAGGAGAGGTGGAAAGTTCCTTGTACAATGCAGAGAGGAGGAAGAAACCAATAAGCAGTGCCCCCAAGGTCTGTCACACACACTAAACAAAAATTCAAAAAATGTGAACTGTAATTATGGATTGATTTCTGTCTTTCTCATTATTATTATTATCCTTCTTCTGCCCCGGACTTCAGGCTGACCCGCTGACTTCACGCATACGCTCCCTGCGGCCAACCAAGAAGAAACAGCAGCATCACGCCTACCAGACCCGCTCAGCTCAAGTCCGCCGCCTCGGTAGCAGGAGACGAAATCCCAGCAGCCGGCGTAGCTCTGACAGCCAGATAGAGTCTGACAGCGACGGAGGCGTAAGTCCTGTTGTCTTTGCAGCCTGAGTACCCAGCCACAAAGTGACTGTGTTTGAGCAGTGCTTCCTGTGCTGTGATTTCTCCCAATTTAAAAAGAAAAAAAACAGCTTACTGTCAGTTGCCTGAACCGAATTCATCATCATTTTCACCTTTCACTAGTTTACATTCAGATAGAACTCAACATACTCCTTGCATTGTGCCATTGCTCAGAGGTTCATTCATGATATCCGAGTCCTTGGACTGATTCATTTTAATGCCACTAGGGCTGCCGTGTTAACTGACAGTTTAGACAAATACATTTTCAGCTAAATGGTTTGAAGAAAATGGAAGCAGTGCCGTGAATCATTTTCTGACAGCATTTAAAGAAACAACAGATTATCGTCGTTCGCGGTAATAATTTCCGTTGGTGCGTTCACAGACAACTGAACAAGTTGAACGCAGCGAAGCTTCCTCTGACGGCGAAGCACAGTGGCAGAGTGAGAGCAGCTCCAGGTACGTGTATTTAGGGATTAGCCTTCTTCAGAGACTTAATATTTACCCACATATATGCACCCGTATAAGACGCCTCTTTCTCTCCCCCCTCTCAGTGACTCGTCCAGCGAGTACTCTGACTGGACAGCCGATGCCGGGATCAACCTCCAGCCTCCAAAGCGAACGACGAGGAGACCTGTGCAGCCCCAGGGTTACAGCAGCTCTGAGGAGGAAGAGGGTGATGTCAAGGGAGAGGAGGCCAAGAAGAAGGACAGTGAGAAGAGGAAGAAGCCCAAACAGACCAAACAGGTAAACTAACAAGCCCTGACATCGCTTGCATTCAAAGTAGACTAGATATCAGTGTTGCATGGTCTGACAACACTCTGTAGAAACACAGAAATGATGTACTCTAGATTGGATTTTAACGAATTGTATATCATCAGAAACCTCCCTCCAATCTGGCTGGACTCGATGCAGAGGAGTGGCTGCCACCCTCATGGATCATGGACACCATTCCACGCCGCTCTCCTTTTGTTCCTCAAATGGGAGATGAAGTAAGGAGTATCACTGTAATATAGACACGATATATAACGGTAACATTTCAGCCAGATATTTACTCTCCTGGTGGCCCTATCTCGTCTGAATGGCTTTTGAAATGGGGAGTTGCAGTGTTTGTGTTGTGTTTTTTGTATTGATCTTGATTTTTCTCTTCTCCTCCAGCTCATCTACTTCAAGCAGGGTCATCAGGCCTACGTCAGGGCTGTCCGCAGGGCCAAAGCTTACAGCATCAACCCTCAGAAACAGCCGTGGAACAGGCTCAACCTCAGGGTGAGGCACATTGTTATTTTGGTCCAAAACGAGTTCAGCACATGAACATAAATCTGCTGCTGTATTGTGTGTTTTCCTTTTGTGAAGCCCCTTTTTTTCCCCCATCCTTTCCCGCTCTCACCTTTTGCACTTTTTCTTCTGCGCATTCAGGACCAGGAATCAGTCAAGGTGGTTGGAATTAAGTATGAAGTGGGACCTCCCACCCTCTGCTGCCTCAAACTGGCTTTCTTGGACCCAGTCTCAGGGAAGATGACCAATGAGTCTTTCTCTTTAAAGTGAGTTGTTTTCCAACATAATTATTTGCTTATTTTTGACCAGCGATTGAGAGATTTCAAACTAAATGACTGAACTCTCCGGCTAATCCTTTTTTTTCACTCGTACATCAAACACATAACTCTTCTTTCCGCTCTTACTCTTCCCAGATACCATGACATGCCCGATGTCATAGACTTTCTAGTACTGCAACAGTTTTACAATGAAGCTAAAGAGCACAACTGGCAACCAGGTTAGTTAAACAGCAGTCACGACGCATCACTACAGTAATCCCACATTTCCTGATTTGTCTTTGGAAATTCTGTGATTTATGTGGATAAAGTAATTACTGTAAAGGTTTAGTGGTTTATTACTCAGTGTGTTCCTCATCTTTTCCTCGCTGCTTCTATGTTTAGGCATGAGGTTCCGCAGCATCATTGACGATGCTTGGTGGTTTGGCTCTGTAGAGGATCAGGAGCCTCTGCAGTTAGAGTATCCAGACAGCCTGTTTCAGTGCTACGCAGTGAAGTAGGTCATTGTGTTCCTACATTGTAATGTTTGTCAGTACTCAAGGCTCTGTTTCTATTCATGCCACATTCATCGTCCTTTCCCTGACGTCTCTTTTCTTCAAATATTTAACAAATACGCGACAGTACTTCATTATAGATGTTTTTCATCAGGTGGGATAATGGCGAGCGAGAAAAGATGAGTCCCTGGGACATGGAGCCAATTCCAGAGGAAGGTCCGTATGCTGATGCGACAATGCTGCCGCTAATAAACCTCGTGTTTGTGTTTTATAGCGCCGTTTTGTTTGTGACACAAACAAAATACAAAAAGCATGCGTTATTGTCAGTGTTTTGTTGTTGTCAGCTTCTGGATGACTTCGGGAAGTATCTGTTTATCTATTAAAACATAGTCCGATGGCATATTCCTTACATTTTATGTCAGATGTTTGTATTTTTAGTATGATAACAGTAACTATGGACAATGTCTTTATTCTTGTAAAGGACCACCCAAGATAACCCAAATGGCCCAAAAGGCCTTGGAACACCTGCATTACAAATTCAATGCAAATTTTGCTAATTTGTATTGGCTACGACTGAGATACAATTAACTCAGTTAGAGACCTTTCAAGTCAAAGTCATTCTCAATAAATGAGAAGACTGAAAACAATGGCTGCCTTTTCCGTGGCACTGTAGCATTTTGAGAATAATTATTAAGAACTAAGTAATTTATTTGTTATTCTTCCATCTTGCGTCAATAGCAGATTGGTGGAATTGAAACTGCCATTTATGTGTCTTTAACAAAAACGGAATATAATTGGTAATTATGCTTCGTCGTAACCAACATTATCAGTAACAAATTCAATCATAGGACTGATAAACATCTGTAGCTCGTTGTCGTTTTATCTGTATGTACGTACTGATCTTCTAATTAACCACTAGCACTCTGTTTTCATGACACATTAATTTGCGGGGCCATCAGCTGCGTTACCAGAACAGGTTGGTGATGGGGTGGAAGTGATGGAGGAGGAGCTAAAGGCCCAGCTCTACAAGCCTCAGGAAGGAGAGTGGGGGGCTCACACACGGGACGAAGACTGTGAGAGAGTCATCTGTGGCATTGATCAGCTTCTTACACTGGGTAGGCCAGGAGAGGGGTTGATATAAGATATAAGATGTTATTTTTCACAATGATGAAGACTGAACAGACAAATCTGAAGGAAAGATTCATAATTTTTATTTGTTTTCCTTTTTTGCAGATGTAGCAAAGCCTTTTGCGTCTCCCGTTAACCTGCAGGATTACCCCCTGTACTGCACTGCGGTGGCGTACCCCACTGACCTCAGCACAGTCCACAAACGACTGGAGAACCGCTTTTACAGGTAGAACCCGTAATCGGCTCACAGCTGCTCTCTGTTACCCCCTTGAGGCCAATGCCTTAGTGTAGAGGTCTGAGTTCTGACGTGCATCTCTGCTGCAGACGGATCTCTGCGTTAATGTGGGAAGTGCGCTACATTGAACACAACGCCCGCACTTTCAACGAGCCCCAGAGCCCCATCGTGACTGCTGCCAAAGTGGTGACTGATGTGCTGCTCCGCTACATTGGGTAGGACTCCGAACAAACAGGCCATTCCTCATGCTGTCTCCTCTGAGAGTCGAAACTCGTAACGCATGTCTGATTGCTTTTCTCCTGCAGGGACCAGAGCTGCACTGACATTTTGGATCTGTATCACAGGTTAAAGTCTGAGATCAGCAGTGGAGAGGAGGTGAGACGGTTGGGCGTGTTGTCGTTCTGTCACGGTTGCTGCTTTTTCCTTTTGTTGTTTTTGCTGTAAATGTTTCATGGCCGTGGTGTCGCTTTATCTACTTCTCTCCAGGACGCTGATGTGGATGTGGACTCTGACACTCCAGGGACATCTACAGGACATCGGGTACGAGAGACCAAAGAGAGAGCCTCCGGGTCTCCCATTTTAGGACAGGGAACCGGTGTTTTGTAACAGAGGGGTCATTTCTGTTTGTCTTTCTTCCAGGGCAACAACCCTAACTCCAAGAAGCGCGGCGTGGCGTTGGATGTGAGCGCGTGGAGAGTTCAGTGTCGAGAGCTCCTGCGTCGAATGATGGTCTCCCCAGATTCAGAACCATTCCGACAACCTGTGGATCTCTTCGAGTATCCGGTAAAACAATGAAGAACAATAATAATAATAATATTCACTTGCTATTTTAATGGTCTGATATCAGAAAACAGTTCGTTACAATAAAACGTGGCATGGGTGTAACACCTGCAGCACACTGAATCGACTCAGACTTTACATCTTTCTGCCGCGTACCATCAGGACTATCGAGACATCATTGACACGCCCATGGATCTGGGCACCGTGTCAGAGACGCTGGCTGCAGGGAATTATGAGAACCCCATGGAGTTTGCCAAAGACGTCCGCCTCATTTTCAGCAACTCTAAAGCATACACACCCAACAAGAAATCACAGGTGGAGTAGCTGCCCCACCGTTGAAATGAATAAAAGTTAAACGGGACAGATGTTTGCTCATGTTTGTAACGTCGGAGTGCCGTGTTGTTGGATTCAGACTTTGTCGCTCTTTGTTCAGATCTACACCATGACGCTCAGCCTGTCGGCCTTCTTTGAGAAACACATCATCTCCGTCATCTCTGACCACAAGTCCGCCCTCCAGAACGAACGGCGAGCTCGTCAGAGGCTCAGCTACACCAAAAGATTTCACAACGGAGGCAGCTCCCCAGCTGTCAGTCCACCCCCCAGGTACTGAGCCTCGTTCAAAAAAGGGCTGTGCTCCACATTTTAACAAAAGAACCCCCAGCACACCTCCACCACAGTACACTGTCCTCATAAAAGACACAATCATGGCATTATGTGTGGTAGATTTCTTTCAGTGGCCAAGGAGGACGTCATGTCCACGTAATTCCAGAGAAAAACATTTTAATGCCTTTTGTTTGCTGCTTGAATGTAATGATTCACTCCTGTTTTTAATCTTGTTTCCTGTCTTTGCCTCGGTGTTTGCAGCCCTAAAGGGAAGCACAAATCGGGGAAGGTGTCAAAGCCAAAAACGTCCCAAACGTCGACAAAGAGTCGTTCGCACCGGTCATGTCAGGGTACGGCTGCACTTTCGTACGCGTGTGTGTTTTTATACGTCCCCGTGGTGTTTGGCTGATTGCCGTAAACGCTTGTGTCACCGCTGTGCTTTTGCTTTTGCTGTTGTTAAGCTCCTCAGAGCAGCACTGTAGCAGAGGATGAGGAAGCTCAGTGTTCCTCCCTCAGTTCAGGGACCAGTGGGCTACACAGATTGACCCGCAGCCAAGCTACACCAGTCAAGAAGTCAGGTATGAGCAGCAACACACCTGCACTAAAACACGACCTGATGGATGTGATGTTAATGACGAAGATGCAGAGATGAATGATGTCGTTCTCTTGTGTTGGGTCAGGGCACCCGCGGAAGTTGTATTTGACGAACGGATCCATACTGAGCCACGGACAAGAGGAGTCTGACGACAAGGAGGACTCTGGGTCCAACAGCTCCTCATCGGAGTCGTCCTCGTCTTCATCCTCATCCTCGTCTTCCTCATCTTCCTCGTCATCAGACAGCGAGAACAGCTCTGATTCCGAGACGGCCAAGTATGCGGAGGGAGGGGGAGACCATGACTACAGCAAAGCCCCACTACGCCTCTCACTGAAGGGTAAGATGGCAGCCTCAGGGAAAAGGAGACACAAAGGAGGGGTGATGGCACAGAGACCTAAAAGAGCACGAGTACAGACTCCGGAAGAGGAAGAGGATGACGAGGACGATGATGACGACGAAGAGGAGGAGGAGGAGGAGGAGGAAGAAGAGAGGGAGCAGCAGCAGCAGCAGCAGCAGCAGCAGCAACAAGTGGAGGAAGTAGAACATGAAGAGGAGGAGCAAGAGGAAGAAGAGGAGGATGAAGAGGAGGAGCCTGAGGAGGAGGAGGAACCGGAAGAGGAGGATCTGGACGAGGAGGACGATGATGACAACCGGGACTCTGGTCAGGTCCAGAGAGGACACGCAGTGAACGCTCCGAGGGGGAACCAGTGTAAATCTCGGAGGGTGAACACACGCAATCAGGGCCGCAGGACAGTTCAGTACCAGGACGAATCAGAGGATGATGGCCATGGGTCTAAGGAAGACCCTCTTAACCTGGGTATGTCCCGCTCGGGACGGGTACGCCGTATGACTGAAAAAGCCCGTGTCAGCCACCTCATGGGCTGGGGTCACTAACACCTCGCCCCCCTTTCAAACCTCAAAAAACTGAAATAATACTGCAGGGATTTTTTTTTCCTTATACGAGTGTGTGTTTGTGTATATCTATATACAGACACACCTCCATATATTTATATATATGTATCTATATAGCTATGGATATATATATATATATATATATATAGATTTCTTTTTAACTGAGACTGCTTATGAATTT
>OMNV01016677.1:9721-23123 GCA_900303265.1 Brotula barbata | reverse complement strand
TTCTCACTCCTGGTCACCAAAGACAGGTTCGGAGAGATGCCAAAAAATGGTGCTCACGTTTTATTTCTCAAGGACTGTGTGTGTGTGTGTGTGTGTGTGTGTTGTTGTAATTGACAAAAAAAACCAAGTCATCAATCAATTGTCATACTCTGGTTGTTCTGCGAGCTCGGATATCACCACTAGAGACCCATGCAGTATCTCACACGGTTCCTAATGTGCTTTGTTTCTCACTACCGCTAGCCTCAGTTTTCAGAGGTGAACCATATGCTTGTTGGTGTTGTGTTCAGATAGGCTTTGATTGTAAAAGCTGATCGATCTGTAGCAGGAGTCAGCCATAGTTAGGGTCAATACTGAGTATTTAGAATACACGTACCAGAGTAATATCCCAGCTCCAACATGTTTTGTCAGATAACTTGAATTCTTTGGCCAGTGAATGTTAAATATATTCCCTTTGATTAGCATAGATGGTGTTTGGCCAAATCCCATCATTTACTTACAATTGGCTGCTTTTTGAAGGGTGATTTTCGTTTCTTTTCTTTTCTTTTTTTTCCTCTTCCGTATCCGCTTCCCACTATCGTATCCCCCGATGGATCAGATCCGCGTCTGTTCGCAGTTGCTTCCACACCACTGTTTCCACCGCGCAAAAGCAAAGGGTCCCCGGCCAACTCTCTTCCACAGAAATATTTATTTTTACATTGTTTAATATACTTAAACGATATTGTACTGAAGCATAATGATGAAATGGAAATATTTGCACATATTCAACTCCTCATGGCAGCTGAGTAATATTGATGTGAGATGACTTTTGATGCATTTTCTGTAAGAATGTTTGAACTGTGACAGCACACACTCGATTCAGTTATTTTAAGATTCAGTGAAATTAAATACAGTTTAGCCACAACTCCCAATCGCTGTGTAATACAAGGAAGCCTAACCCGATCGGGATTGGTATTCTGGTTATTTCTTTGCCTGATGCAAATCAGCACTTTGTTCTGGTGCGCTGTGCCATTTTGGTCCTTTGTGTCTAACCGTGGCGGGGCAGACGGCTCCGTTCGCTCACGCCAGAGGCACGCAAGAGGGTTTTTGACATCCGAGATCAATTGCGTGTCGCGAAAAAGGTTTTTCCTCTTGTTGCGTCAGTCACGTTTAATGAAAGTTTGTACACGGCTTAATTAGTAGATAGACTTTAATCAGTGGGAGAGTCCAGTCAGGGGATCCAGAGAGGAATGATCCACACGTGCTCATCTCAAAACTAGGTGCTTTTATGCAAACGGACCTCTTCATCAGTGGTCACCTCCATCAGAGAGACCTCAAGACGATTTTTGTCGGCAGTCTTGGGATTCGGCTTCACAGAAACTAACAGAAGTGACTGTCGTGTTTTGCGACGAGCAGAAGCATTAAGTGGTGTTTTGAAATGATTCTGGTTGAGTGTGAGAGAACTGATTCAGATTTTGCAAACGTATTTTCATATAGTAGATGGCTCTTAGTATTGCCATCGAGGTAGCTGGTGGCGAATACGACAATAACATTCTGCTGTAGGTGGAAGAGGCTTACGTGACTTTTTTTTACACGTTCTGATTGTATGTGTTTTTTAAATAAAGAAGTGGATTTCTCCAAAGATTATTTCTGTAGTTGTGATCATTTTTTACGAAAAGAGGTTTCAAATTCCAAACGTGTTTCTTCATCTAACCGTGGCCTATTTTTACCCTTTCTGCCTGCGTGGCCCATCACAGGCCTGAGGGTGTGTTTGTGTTGATATCCTCATCACCAAACGTGAGTCATCTTTCATCTTAGAACACCGCCGACGTGTCAGACGTTCACCGCAGGCAGAGTTTTATCGTCTTCTGTCATGAGAAGCTCAGGGCGAGATGTTCGGTGCTAGCGTGTGAACTGGGCTCCCATTTACAAATGCCTGATCACATGAATGCACTGAAGGCTGAGGTGAGTCAGCCAAGAAACAAACAAGGTTGAGCAGTGACGCATGCTGCTCTGCCACGCCTAGTAACTGCAGAGACTGAAGGATCCTGGGAATCAAATGTGTCATTTCACTCTTCCTCTGGCGTTTAACGTCTTTCCGCCCGTCACGTCCTTCAAGTGAAGGGAGTCAACAAGTTGGTTTCCACTTATATTAATGTGCTGCGTATAATTTATATAGATTTTTTTCAGATTTTGGAGGTGTGGGTGGTTACAGTGATGTAGAATTTACAGTTGTTGCAGGATGTCATCAGACTGCGGTTCAGTGCCAGGGTGGGATGTAAGGACAATAAGGCCTGTGACCCATCAAGGGATGGATTCAGGTCCAAAGCAAAATCCCAGGGCTCTAAATATAAGCGTACTTGAGGAAACTTTAGAAAAGAAAACATTTGGTTTATAGGTTTCCGCATCTGGGATTTAATCTATAACTACTTTTTGGGAGTTTTCTTGCTGTACTCATGTACATTCAGACAGTATGTTACTCAGTATTCAGCAGGAGCAGGAGGATGGTGGGCGCATCAGCTGACATAACAGGCAGACTCAAAAACAAACAAACAACAACTTTCTTTACTAATGAATGTAGTTTGGTTAAAATGGTTGAACTGGTGCAGCGACTGACTGAATGAGAGTTCGGACTAGGTGAGATTGGGGAACGAAGCCCACGAATAATGATGGCCACTCCAGAAAAGTCTTGGTTGTGTGGTGTTTATTATCACGACAACATGACAACATAACAGACCGAGCGACTGGATATCATAACAGGAATATTTGAATGTCTCCACCGCCGAAACAGTTGCTTAATGATGCACAACACAGCAAAAGTCTCAAAGACGGGTAGAACGCTAAACGCTTCAAAGCTACATACAGGCCACTACTGCACGCCACGTTTCAAAAGTCTTCAATATCTAACTGTAGTTTCACAAACACCTTCATCGACCCACGGACACGTTTACGCTGAGTTTTAGTCACAAATTTACCGTGAACAGAAGCACGAATGCTAACCTGTGCTAAAGCTACCTAGCAAGTACAGTATGTAGCTCTGCGTACACAACGAACGAACACACACACACACACACGAGAACAGAACGCAAGAACTGCAGGCTACGTTATCAACTGCTTGAACAACAGGAATGGGTTGGTTTTTTTTTTACACAATGACAGGTGAAACCAGCAGCGAACTGACATTCACTACCTCCACTACGAAAAAACAACTCGCCATCGAATACGTACGGTAAATTAGCCGGGAAAAATGGCGAATCCGCGGTCAAACATGCGGTCCAACACTCAAACGTCGCTCATCGTCGCGTCGCCAAGAGTCCGATGTGTGGAATTCAAGGGAATATGGGCACAATTCCTACCGTAGCTTCTAACTGGCTGAAGCTACTTCCTAACTACATGAATCCGATTACAAACACATATTCAACGATTGTCAAGGTTTTGCTTTTTTTTTTTTTTCCTTCTTCTGGAAATCAACCTTAAATCTCTTATTTCTGCTTGTCCGTTACGGCGAGTATACATTTACAATACAAATACGCATATCGTGGTAGTACCATAGAATATTCAGTTACTGCTAAATGGTGCCCATTCCCTGTACTCCTGTACTGTACGGGTGTATCCAAGTGCTGAAATCTACTTCACAGACGATGATGATTCACATTACAACTTCAACGACAGGGTTATAACCGAAGGACACCTGGATTTATTGTTATCTCAGATTGTTGCTGCCAGTAGGAGGTTTGCCATACTTTTACAGGATATATGATAGATAGAATATCATTCCGCCGTGGAAGTTTCCCCAGTACAAAGTATCTCAGCTGTGCCACGACTGAGCCGAAACAGCCAGAAATAAAATCCCCTCCACGTCCGTGAAACCCTCTCTCTCCGCGCTCGCTGAAAGTGGCCATTTTGTCCGTGCGATCTCCGTTCTAAAGTCTTGGGTCTTCTTGGGTCTGGCTCGCCTCCCCTCTCGCTTTGGACCTTTTGTCTTCACGTAGCAGGAGGGATTTCAAAGCAGGAAACAATGCTGCGGCCGTGGTTTGCCGGGTGTTAAAACTTCCACTCGTGGCTCTGCTTTAGAGAGCGCCACGCTGAATTGAGCCGGCTTCCTCCCTGTGGTGGGGGAGGGGGGCGGGGTCACGGCGGCTACACCAGGCCGCTCTGCATGTGGACGTGGAGCGGGTAGGGGTGGTAGACGAGCGGCGGCTGGGCCTGCGGGATGAAGTAGCTGCTGTAAATGGGTTCGGCCATGTACGGCGCCGGCTGGTAGAAGCAGGTGACGTTGGCCGTGTTGGGGATGGCGTTCTGCTCGCCCAGCACCCTCAGGGCCAGCACGGTGATCATGTTGAGCGTCTGTCTCCGCTCGTGTCCCATCAGACACACCGTGCTCTCGTCTATGACGTGCCGCAGCGTCATCAGGTAGTCGTACTTGCTGGTCTCCTCGTTGCCCATGAAGTGGCACTGCAGGTAGGCCTCGATCTTGCGCTGCTGCTCGCTCACGTCGGGGAAGTCGATGAAGAAGCGAGAGCACATGTAGCGCTCCAGGGACTTGATCTCCGTCTCGCTCGCCGGTCTGAAGTTTCTCACCAGCAGATCGCTGTACTTGAGCAGGCCCCCTCCTCGGATCTCCTCCGGGTTGTGGGTGGCGATGAGGCGGTGGCGTAGGTGGCCCATCGCCTGTTCGAAGTCTCCGTACATGCACTCGGCCTCCACTGTCACCGTGACCTTCCCCGCCATCCCGGCCAGCGAACCGGACGCGGCGTCCCTTGGGGACACGTCCACCTGCTCGTTTCTAGGTTCGGGTCTGTTGGGGGCACGGGTGTGTCTTTGAGTCTCCAGGGGCTTTTTCGAGTGTTTGGGCTTCACCGTTTGCTCTCCGCCTTCGGACGAGACTTTGGCGTCGCGACCTGCAACGGTCGGCCCGTAGGTCGGAACGGTGAGAGCGATTTTACTCTCCGAGTTCGTCTGCATGGAGACTGGCACGCTTGAACAACGGACCTGAACGCTGTCCCCCTGGGGGGGTGTGGGCTGAACCGCTTTTGGTATTTCAATGGGTGGAAACAACTGCGAGGTGAGATCTGACAAATCGGACAGCAGAGACCACTTTTCGGGGGCTGAGGGTTTTGTGATCATCTTGCGAGACATCTTCCTTTGTAGTTTGGGCGAGGGGCAGTAGTCCGGGACGATTTCCTGCGACGTGCTACATGTTTTCTTGGCTGGGGGAGGAAAGGAGAACTCGTGATGTGGGTCTTCGGTCCTGTGGACGACTGCGGAGTCCACTTTGAACTGTGGGATCTCTTCACGTTGGACCGTTTCTTCACGTTGATCCGACTTTTCGAGCTTTGGAGGTTTGGGCTCTGACGTCTCTTCGTCCTTACTCTGTTGCGGTTTCAGACACGCCGGTGTCATCAGTGGATCTCTGACTTCTGTAAACCGAGTTTGGGGAGCTGACAGCAGGGGATAATCTTGTCCGTGGAACTTCTCTTCCTGGTTTTCTCCACACAGCTGGAACACTATCTCCTCCTCTGAGTGAGCGTCCTTGATGCCAGCTCCTTCCTCTTCCTCCTGCCGCGATGGGAGCTGCACAGTGGGATTCTCCATTTGCAAAACCTGCTGCACCTCACTTTTTCCACACACTTGCTCGGCCTCCGGTTGCGGAGACTCTTCCTCGGGCACGGGGACCGCTTCGACCTGGGGTGGACCTTCAGCGCCGGTCGCCATGGCTGAATGGCTCTCACCTTGCTCTTCATCGTCCCGAGGAACGGGAGTTTGCTGCTCCTCTTTCCTTTCCTGCACATTGTCCACATGAGACAAGTTCTCAGCACTGGGTATCAGACTCCCCCCTTCTCTCCTCTCCCTCTCCCAGTAGGACTCCAGCATGCGGTCCAGGATGATCTGGAAGGAGTCCACGCTGAACTCAAACTGGCGCCGCAGGCAGCTGACGAATCGGAGCCCCACCGTCTTCGCCCTGTTGTTGGACAGCGAGATGAGGCTCCATCTGTCGTGCTCATTGGAAACCTTCACCATCTTTTGAACGTACGCCTCCTTCATCGTCAGACAGGTAATTTTCCGTCTGTTCACTCCACAGGGGAGGAGATCTCGGAGGCTCCCCAACACCACCTCCTTGATCACCTGGAAGTCCTCCTGTCGGGGCAGCTCCACTCGGAAAATGATGTCGAGGTCTCGGTAGCCCAGGCCGTTATCCCTCACCAGCACGTGGCTGGCGGTCGCTCCGTTGAGGCGGATGTCCTTCACCTGGATGGATCTCTCCACCAGCCGCTCCTTCACCACGCGGATGATGTCTTTCGCTCGCACCTGCAGCGTGGGAAAGTTTCCTCGGCCGTGGATGGGGATGACTTCGGTCAAGACCTTATCGAGAGCCTGGACTTGTTCGAGTGTTAGATTGTGGAACCTCTTCTCTGCGTGAAGCTCCATCCTGTCCGCCTGCGGAGACAAACATGACATCTGTATCAGACCCTCTCGCCTCTCTCCTCCTCCTCCTCCTCCTCCTGCCCACCCCATCGACCAGACTCGGTGAACGCTTTGAGGCTTGTCACTTTAAAGCTTCAAAGTAAAAGCTCCTTTTCTGTGTCATGTCTGCGGAACAAAAACAACACTAATTCACTCAGCTAATAAATAAATAAATAAATTAAAAAAATCTCTCGCATCATTGTTGGTGCTGAAGATGATGTCAGAGGGTAAAAACATCATCACCTGGTAGAGATTAAGCTTCAACTGATTATTTTTTTAAATGTTTTTTTCCTGTTACGTGTGAATTTTACAGTTACAAAAAATTCGCGCTGCTTCTACGTCTGTCGCCACACAGAATCAGGACAATAATCATGACAATAAAGGTGTTTTTCTATCATGTTTTCCCAGACAACATGTTGTTATTTTAGGGTAGTAGTTACACATCTTATGTTTTGTCTTTGTTTTTCGTGAGTCCTTCTAAAAAATTGTTATGATTGTGACGGCTGTGATTCTTGTAGTTGTTGTTGTTGTGTATTGTTGAACGCGATGCAGCTGTTTTGATCCTGAGTGGACAGTATGCAGCACAGTACTTGGCGCCCATCAGTGTAAATGCAGTATACTGTAGGACGTGCGGGCCTCGGTGTCTCCCCCTAGTGTCTATGCAGGGTAACAGCAGCTCGGTCCTGCAGCAGGACGTCTCTTCCTCATAGTTAAGAGACAATATGACTCATACACCGAATGAAGCATTACTCCGGGATTATTTTTTTCTCCCCTGTGCGCAAAAACAACAAAAAATGCATCACTTCAGGCGGCGTTTTTGCTTTCTGGAACTCATTAAATATTTATCGGTAAAGCAAATTAAATATTATAAAGCCAAACCCAGCCTGGAGATGGTGGTGAGGGCATGCGTTTCAACGGAAAAACAAAACAAAAAAACCGCTGTCAACAACAAAATGTTACTTTAAAAGAAAAACATCCCATCCATTATTTTACCGTCAATCCATAACAACGCTCCACTCAAAATGTTGCCCGTGGGTAATTAGTTCATCTTACGTGATTTCCTTTTTTCTGGTTCACAGCCATTCCAAATTAAACGATTTGCATCATAGTTAGGCTGAAATTGCGCAATGTGGACGAGGTAAAACAGCTGTGATGCAAGCCTGCAAACAACAAGCGCACAGATTGAATAACTCACCTGGTTTTGGGGGCCGAATTAAGTGGAAATTAAAGCCAGAATAACGTAAACCAGTGAGATATCCAACAGGTTTATCGGGTTGGAGATGTTGATGCTGAAGTTAACGGGGACAGCGCAGCAGCACTGTTTCCATGGCAATCAGCCGTCACGACATTTACGGTAAATCACGACGCTCGGTCTCTGTTTAACTACGGAGAGACGAAGAAGTGTCTCCTAAGTTTGACACCGCCGGGCTCTCCGAGGACCTCCGAACCGTGCGGCAACACTTGAGTAAAGTTTGTCTCGTATCGGCGGAGCGCCCCGCTGGATCCGGCAGATAAATCCCGCACTGTGTCAAGTACCGGCGTGCCACCGCACTGCCGAGCTGTTGCGGGGTGAACATCACATCAGACGGTGTGAGTCATCCTCTCTCCCCGCCGTGATCCACACCGTAAATCTAATCATCAATCAACCGCTTCCACCGCCTCCCCCTCCCTCGCTACCGCCACAAACTCACATTTTTCGGACTGTTGACTCTCCACCAGGAATACACGCAGCGGGCCAACGCCGTGGAGCTGTTTGTTTTCATATTTAACACGATTTGAGTCTGTTTTCGTTTATATTATGCAAGGGGCGGGGCCACGGCCTTCATACGTCACAGCGGAGTACCGCAACCACGTGACGTTGGCGTCATTCATATTTTGCTCGGGAACCAGGAAGAAGACGTAGACCCGAAACCAGAAAAGCTCAACTTTTCCCAAGTTTTTGCCGTATTCAACGAACTTTTCGGCGGATCATTCGCCTGGATCTTATCTTCTAGTAGTTGGATTGACGAAGAATAGCGCCAAGATGCCGAACATGGAGAGTATCCTTGTAAAATGAGGTGGGAAATCGACGTAGAGAATGGCTGTATGTGAAGAGCGGAGCTAACATAACAAGGCGATACTTGTGAGTTTTAACGTGGTACAAATCTCTCCAAACACACGATAAACAGATAAGGTTTATGGACACAAACTTAAAGAATCGTCTTATTATTTCGTTTTTATTACTTCCTTCCGTGATTCACACGGGCGTCGGAAAATGGGTAAAACACACAAAAAACAACAACAAATGGAGGCCTTACGTTGAACGGTACGTAAAGTCAACTCATTTCCGTGATTTAAAAAGTTTAAAAATTTTTTAAAAGCACATAATACAAAACAGATAGAAGTATGGAGGTTGTATGTTCCTCGCACGCAGCTGGAAACACCCTCACCCAGCTGCTGGTGTCAGTTCAGAACAAAATGAACACAGGCCGCCATCGTTAGTTTTTATCAGCAAATCTGGTGTGGAGCCAGACAGGCTTAATTTTGAATGTTTACCGATGAACCGGTTACCGTTTTTAATGAGAATTTGCTAATTGTACTGAATAAGTTGAGGAAATAAGTAAATACTCATATTTTAACGACAAGAACAATAGAAACGTTATTCCCTTCACAATAATCTTAATTTACAATGAGATGCAGAAAAGCCGCAAACAATTTTATTACACGTATAGTGGACAAATCTCGCTATTGAATTAATTTTTATATGAATGCTTTCATCACCAGAACATATTTTCAGCTATCTTAACCTTTTTTAACACTGAAGTGACCACTAATGGATCCAACCTAATAAAGTCTATTTTAAATTCTAATGAAAAGTCTTAACGATTACCAGGATTCCTACACATTACACATTGAAGGGAAATTAAAACTGTGTAAACTTTAAAAAGCAAGAGTATGTAATGGATTTTAGTTTTTGTTTTTATCATTATCATATTTTATTCCCTTTCTGTGTGCTATAATGAATTACAAATAGGTTACTAATTTGACGAGGCCCATCAAAAGTATCCAAAATACTGTGTACTGCCAATTCATTTACTAGTATTTAAAGGGTTAAAGTGACTTGCGAGAGTAGGGATATGGAGTCTTTATTTGTAGCACAATGCTGCATAATACACCACACACCCATGTGACAATAATTTTGGTGGTACGATAATAGCGGACAGGCTGGGGTTGTTGTTGTTGTTGTTTTTGTTGTCCTTAACATGCCACCACAGAACACCTATTCCAGCTAAAGATTACTGCTAAAGAACTCCAGAGAAACTCCAAAAAATGTGACAAAGAGGAGAAGACGGAGAAGACTAAAGTCAAAAAGGTAAGTAAGCTATTCACCAGTGACACACGTCACTCATCAATGGCCGCTGACTGGAGGTTTTGTTGAAACAATGCTTGGCCACGTCCTCGCTAGGCTATACAAAAGGGGAACATGGAGGTGGCGAGGATCCACGCAGAGAACGCCATCAGACAGAAGAACCAGTCGTTGAACTTCCTGAGGATGAGTGCTCGGGTGGACGCGGTGGCAGCGAGAGTCCAAACTGCAGTTACAATGAACCAGGTACATCCATAAGACACAGTCTTTGCCTGATGAAGACCGTAGTAGTCAAATTATCGCTTCAATAAATCATTTCGGACTCCCTCAAAATCAGTTTCTGAATCTGCAGCCCAGTGATAGTTGTGATATTTTATCCCAACAGGTCACAAAATCCATGGGTGGAGTGGTGAAAGGCATGGATATGACACTGAAGAGTATGAATCTGGAGAAGGTATGCAGTATGCCCATCACGGTATTAGTATCGTCTGTATTTCTGTGACGCAAAAACAGAATCACCAGACGATGTCTTGATCCCACTTCCTCAGATTTCTGCTCTCATGGACAAATTTGAGCGCCAGTTTGAAACCCTGGATGTTCAGACTTCCCAGATGGAGGAGACCATGAGCAGCACGACAACATTAACAACACCACAGGTACTCACACCACCGCTCAACTCTTATTTTCTTCAGTGTTTGGGGCAGATAGATTTGCGGGGAAGATATTTACCGTGACTCTTAACTTGTGTTTCAGAATCAAGTGGACTCACTCATGCACGAAATGGCCGATGAAGCAGGGTAACGTTTACATTTTCCTTTGCTGTGTTTTCTCCTCAAATAATCTGCATGCGATGTGTTTAGACTAATGGAACGTTATTGTGGATGATGTCTAGGTTGGACCTGAACATGGAGCTCCCACAGGGACAGTCAGGATCAGTGGGCACCGTCGCGGCTTCAGCAGAACAGGTATAATCACAAAATGTTTGCCTAGTTTTCAAAATAACAATAGAACGATCGTTCTACTCTTTCGCGTGATTACTAATGCCCGTCGCTGCTCTCTTATCCAAAGGATGAACTGTCTCAAAGACTCTCCAGACTCAGAGACCAGGTGTAAAAAGAGACAACGACTGGATCCACAATAGACAACAAGCTCTGAAATGCACTACCTGAAAATTATCCCCAAACACTTCTTATTTAGCCTTTTTACATCTTCACTCCTCCATCAAGGATCGACTGTATCTCTATATGTTCGTTTCAGAGCTGATGACCTCACCTGGTTTGTATCTATACTGATATCACCAAAACTATGATTATCGTTCATTGGATACATTTCTAACGAAAGTGCTTATTGAATCAAAGTCAATAGTATGTATTTCCTAAATACACATATTTAGCAAGGTTGAGGGTATAATTTAACTGGATGGCTGATTGTTAGATACTAAAGGACTTTGTACAATAAAAAAAAGAAGTGATGCAATTGTCACCCTGTATTTATAGGCCAACTTCATATACTTGTGCTATATCCGCTTTGGTAGGAAAGGTCTTGGACTGCTTATATGTTGTTTTCTGTCCATATGTAAATGATTGCAGCCTGTGAATGCAATTTTCTCTTTTGCTGTTGGACTCTATAGTGAACTGACCTCCTCTGTTGGTTTGTCGTGCTTTACTCGTGTCACTTTTTAAGAAGTACCTGGGTGATTTGCCGATCTTTATCAGGCCATCTCCATTGTTTTCTCTTTCATTTGGGAATGGGCACTGCTTGGAAATGACAAAAGTAGACAATAAAATTTTATCATTCTTTTACCCGTTTGCCTTTTCCTTACTTTCCATATATGTAAAAAAAAATGTAGACAATTCTGCCCTGAGCACAATAAGTTAGCAATGAAAACGTTGATCCATCGCAAATTGTTGCTACATGTTTGCAAAATGTTGACTCACACTCCTCATTGATTTCATAGATCTCTTTACTTCACAGCACATTTCCTTTACTTTATGTTGCTCCATTGTATGGGCCTGTGCAGTACCACAAACTACCCGAGGGGGGCAGCATTAGCAAGACAAAGGCAAAATGTAAAACATGCGATGGGTCGGGTTGGCCCGACTAAATCATTTTAGTATGAAACTAAATCCACCATGTTATCCTTCATAGGTCTAACGTTTTTAGTTTTATATTTGGGAATAAACTGAAGGGTGACATGATCTCCTTTTATACGTTGCGAAACTGAATTGAACGAGCTGTCGAAAAATGAAACCCTTTAACAACCAATCTCTGCAGCTTTACGAAGAAGTTTTATTTCAAAATCTAGTTAGACGCCCCAAATATTCCACGGATATTAAATACATCACGATGCATGTGGGGAATAAAAAGTTTAAAAAGAAATGGATTTCTCTGTGTGGCATAGTGGTTTATTAAAATCTGAAAACAAAAAACAAAAAAACCTCGCAACAACAAATCATCAACATTCCCAGAAAAAATATGCTGAGCATGATCAAGGTGTCCTAAAATGAGAAACATCTATAAAAATACGACGTAGAAACAGCGTAAACATTGTCTGGCAGACAAAGCTCAGGGCGAAGGACCCACGATCCCGTCATGTGACTGTATCGTAAACAGGAAGCAGCTGATCTACACTTCTCCCCCCTAACCCACACCAATGTGTCACATAATTCTTAACAACAACTAAAACAGAGATTAAACCGTAAATTCAAGCAATTCTTCTACGCTGCAGAGGTAAGTACAAGGAAAATCCTTAAATTTAGCCAAAATAGTTTGCTGTTTAGCCCCGGCTATGCTAGTTTACACTTATTTGGACTGCCTGTCATGCTAGCTAACGTAGCATTAGCTTAAATGTTTATCCGGAACTGAAAATAGCTTTGAACGCAGTAAAACGGCTCTAATGTTATCTTCTCCGTCTGAAATGTTTCATTCTAGCTGACAAACTTTGTGTTCAGTTACGCGTTTAACGGATTATTTGCCGTAGCCCGGCTACGTGAGGTGTTAGCTAATGCTTAGGTGAGAATTGTTTGACTTGTGATGAGCAGCTGAAGGAGATAAAGGAAAGCTGCTGCGGACAGAGGGACGAACCATCTGAGGCGCAGATCAGAGGACTCTTCATCACCGTGTCTGTTGAGGGGGATGTCCAGCACAGCCATGAAGAAAAAGGTGAAGCCAGAGCTCATTAACTGTGGAAAGATGACGGGGATTCAAGTTCACCTCTTAAACTCTGAGAGAACCAAAAATAAGCTTCATCTTCATAAACTTTGGATTTTACTTATTTCAATTCTGGTGATGTGCCCCGATTTCCCCAAAAGCAGTGAATGTTTTAGAATGTAATCTGGTGAAATCTGTGTGTAATGAGCAAGAAGAAAGAGAATTTGAAGGGAATAATACATTTAATTCAAGATGTTTCTTCCATTTATCCAATTTTCATTTATCTGTGATTACGATGTTAAAGGTTGTAAACATTAAATAGAACAATACAAATCATCGTTTTAGGAACAGTCTCAAAAGTAATTTTTTTTTTCTAAATCACATCACTTTCCTCATTTTTTTTACAATTCATTTTCAACAAGATTTACATCATTATTAATGGGTTACGGCTTGAGGACTCTATTG
>OMNV01016676.1:0-13279 GCA_900303265.1 Brotula barbata | reverse complement strand
TATATTAGATTATAGCTCGACATGCACGGACCTGTCGACTCATCACAATCAGACTGAATCAGTGTGAATTTGTAAAAGATTTATAAATGATAGAAACAACCATACTGTATACTGTACATAAAACAAAAAATATAGCTATTCTCTATTGATGTCCATGGATAAATCGCTAAAACAAAACCGTGTAAAACAAAACGACAGTTTAAGTTATATCACAAAATATTGTAAGTATTGTACGCTAAACTGTAAATAAGATGCCATTTTTATTAAATATATCTTATTTGTATTATCGCAAGTATTGTAAGGACGAAAACGCTGCGGTGTGTTATTTTGTTAAACTTGATATGAACCAGGTTCCCTTTATAAAATTAAAATTCTCACAAATCACCGCACGGCTAATTCCATTTGCAATGGTTTATGGGAAATGAAGGCAGAGAACGGAGCCTCACGCTACTCTTTGCCGAGACTTCCTTCAGGATAGACTACATTGCCCAGACACGTGGACTTTTCGGTTCATCCTTGACCGAAATCGAGTTTGGCTTAATGCTGCATAGTGCAGACAGACACCAGACTAATAAAATAATAATTACACAGCCGGATGTGAATTTTAAGGTGAGTTTCGTACAAACCTGTCATAGATTAAAGTGTTTTTCGGAAGATAACAATCTCGTACAGGTTAACCGAGGCTTATTAAGGGCTTATTACACAGTAGCTAAGTTTTATACGTAAAATCATCTTGATTAAACCTAAACAAACACCTCTGTGAATATTTAGCCTCTAGTTTTACAAATCAAAACGCACTGGATTGTATCACAGTTGTGAATCATCTCGATCTTCCACTAATTGCAGCTAGTTCTCTTTACAGACGTGAAGATTGTTCTGCTGTCATCTTTGTTGGCTCAGCATGGCGCAGGAGGACGAACACAGCCTGAGGGATAAATTTGCTGCAGCAGTTAAAGTGATAAGAAGTTTGCCTGAGGAAGGTAATTTATTCATTCATTTATTTATTTCATGTAAAAAAATAAAATAAGGCGAGGCCTCTTGCTCTGTGTGTTTTTGTGGAAACAGTCCAGGTGATTGAAGTACATCTGGAGCTTTTGGCTGGTCCTATAGTGACAGATGGACAGACAGCCATGATCCCCGCCTCCTCCCATGGTATCCCATGATGCTCGCAGCCCAACTGAAACACAACAATCCCTTCACACATGCATGGATACCTCTCCCTGGAGTGGACCAGCAGACATCCTAACAAGATGCCATCTTAGCCTATTTTCTAATCGTCTCAATGGAGTCTTGGCCAAGGAAAAGCTATCACAGCACAGGAATCATCAGTACAGTTTTCTGAGGTTAAAGGTTTCACAAATCCATTAATAGTACTGTCAGGGTTGCAAAAGGAATGTGCTGTGTCCTGAGAGGTTGTTGATATATATGAGTCTAGGACATAGAGTTCAGAGATAAACATGTGGTGGACATGCTGAGGACAAGGACCCAGGATTGAAATGACAAAGGTCACAAGGCCAGAATGTAGGGGGCAAAGAGTACATGACTTTATGAAGATTATATTGAGGCGTTCCCTAATACGGAATAGAAAAACAAGGAATAACAGCAGGTACATACACAGTGTCAAAGTTATTTTTTGTATATATATATATACGAACTATAAAATATTAAAAAATGAAGGCCAGGTGTCAATAAAAACAACACACAAGACACCACCCTCCCAATAGAGGACACAGTAATAATGTCCTTCATATATTGTTTGGCTGCCCTTTTGTTGTTTCCTGTATTTGCTCATATAAATTTCCACATAATGCTTAGAATACTCATTCTGTTTTTTTCCTTCTCTTGCCAATTTCTCAGGTCCGTTCCAACCCTCGGATGACATGATGATGATGTTCCATAGTTATTATAAGCAGGCCACCGTGGGGCCGTGCAACATCCAAAGACCAACCGGCTTCTGGGACAGTTGTGGAAAAGCTGAATGGTAAATACACACAGTGTTCTCTTGAATAACATTCTACGACTCAGCCAGATTGTATTTGGATATTTTTCAAATAATGTTACATAATCCTGTCTATATCAAATGGGTTAGTCTGTACTGATACAGAATAGAAGAAGTATCACGAGGTCAGTACAATGACAGCTACTGTTAACCGCAAGTTTGTTATTCTAAGCTCATTTTGTGTTGCCAGGGATGCATGGAGTTCTTTAGGAAATATGACAAAGGAGGAAGCCATGATGAATTATGTTGAGGACATCCAGCTGGTGAGTCCATTCAAAGGAAAATAAAACAGAATGGAAGCAGGATACAAATGGAACACTGTCATCCATTTTCTTGACTTTAAAACACTGGTGGAGGGTAAGAAAAGAAGGCACATCATGGAAATATTTTCCAGCCCTGTCAGCTCTTTACTTTGTCTTCCTCCAGTGTCTCCGTGTGCAGGAAAGCAACCCGTTAATCAATCATGTGTCTCTGACGATCCTCTGTTAACAATCAAGTGCTGAGTTTTAGAAAGAAAGTTGTTGTGGTTTTATGGCTGATAAACTCATTGACGGAGCCTTTTAATTAACACACACAGATTGCTTTTGAAAACAGCGTCATTCATTTTCTGCATCGTAGTTCGCTGCCTCCAATTACCAGTTTTTTATTTATATATATTTATTTGCCTTAATTAACTGTGCCAAAGATAAACAAAACAAATTTATTCGTTCCCTGCTGACTTGACAGCGTACCACCTTACCTATCTATGTAAACGTTGTCCTGTCTGTTTCCAATGGACTGATTAAACAATAATTATTTACATACATTGTCAGATTTTGGAGACCATCCCGGTTTCGGAAGAAGTCTCGGACCTGGTTCAGAAACTTGGAGACTTCTATGCAATGGTAGAAGGTGGAGAAGAGGGTGAAAACAATGGGGTGGACGACAGACCCTTCACCAGGCCTTTTGAAAAAAATTCAGGTACATAATGATGCCGTGAATGTTTCATACGGAGAAACGGCCAAGTAAGAAACATGTTCTCAATGAAGTCCAGTGATACGATGCTGATTCAATTGGACGTAGTGTAGTGAGTTGTTGCCAGGTCGCAGAGATTTTGTTTTCCCGAGCCTCTCGTGTCTGTTTTTGTTATAGGTGAGCTGTCAAAGATGCCTCAGAAACCACTAATGGAAGGCAAGTGTTTGGTCTTTTGCAACAGACGTAGAAAATAAAGTAGATTTTGGTGTACTCTCCTTCTTTCTGCTGTATTTGGGGTTATATGATTGTGTTATCTGAGTGTGTTTGAGTTCTTCTTGCACATTGTCTAAGTTGTGAATCCTGATGTTGATGAAATGCATCCAGTAAGACCAGGTGTTACTTCTGTAAAACATTAATGTACTGAATAATACATCAGATGTGACACACTCACACAGTACAAGGATGAGACGACCAACTGAGTGTTTGGTCGCTGTGCACCATTTCATGCCTGGTTAGAACAAATTGGGCTGTTTGGGAGTGGCCTTCAAAGAGAATGTACCTAAAACTGTGCCTGTGTTCACTCAGTGTGCAGTAAAGGAGATTTAGCAGACACAGTCTTGGGAGTAATGCTAATGAACTGCAGATACTGGGGATAAAAGATGTGATGTAAAGGTTGCATTAGTTAGTTGGTGTGCTGGCTGTTAGCTGATGTCATCGTTTGTGCTTTGTGGTTTAGTGTGTAGCCGTAGTAGTAAACGATGTGATCGTGGCTTTTCTTCCTCTAGACTCTGGCTGTATGATTCCACATGATTTATAATTTAACTGAGTGTTTCCTCACTGTTCAGGCTATGGAGATCTGTGGGATGACATACAGAGCCTCCCTGAAAAAGGAAAAGAATGCGCCGTTCATGGCGAGGCTGAGAGTAGCGAGGGAAGTAACGAAAATGTAGAGAGAAAAGAGGAAAGTTGTGATTTGAGGAGAAGTGAAGAAGAGGTGACTGATGATGGAGACAATGCAAATGATGAAGAGGAGGCAGAACAAGAGGAGGAGAAAGGTACCGTCACTAGTTGGTAGCTGTTCTGTTTCTGAGAAATCACTGCGTTGTGAATGAGATACACAGAAAACCATAGGGGGGCGCTCAAATGGAATTTACAAATCTACGGTTTACAAATCATTATTTTCCTTTTGCAACTATTTTTCATTGAAATACATCATTTTTAATGGAAAAGTCGTTTTGGGAGATAAAGAAGAACCTAATAAACACAACAAGAGTTGGACTCATCTCTCTCTCTCTCTCTTTCTCTTAGGATGGAGCCCTGACCCGAGGCTGCTGAGAGTGGAGGACCGGAGGAGGAGGTCTGGTACGAGGGGATCCGGCAGCAGCATGGAGCCCAGCATGTCGTCCATTACCAACGGAACACACAGCTCCCTCAACAGCGACGTGGAGGAGGAGGAGCTGGCCTGCTCCATAGAGCCCAGTAACCCTTATTACTTGCACTTTAATGGACAACAGAGTGGTAAGATAATACTTTACCATAAAATGAGTGTATGGTGATTTTAAAAAATATATCATTTCTAATTCCGCTAGCTCACAAATTGTAGATGTATAACATAAGATTAGATGTAAATTAACCAATAGGAACTTTGGGCCCAAATAGGGAAAAAGGAAAAGAAATAATAAGTAAGAAACTGTGTCTTTACTTATCTAAACTTTAAATATATAGATGTATCAACATTTCATGTACTCAATGTAAAAAGGATTTTACAGATGGAGTTGATTTGAAATGAATATTCATAAATTTTGTTTTTGTATGAGAAAACATAGTGCACGTCCTGTAGAGTGGTGTAGTGCACCAACGTGTGATTTGACATGTTCTCTGTGACTTGATTTTGGTTTGCTCTCTTTGCCCCTTTGAGATCTTCATGATGGCGCTCCTGAGAAGAACTACCGATCTGCCGACTCTGACAATGAAGAATTCTGTGACTCAATGGAACACCTTGCTATGGAAGAGGTGAAGTAGGCACATAAATCATGTCATTGTGATGGATTGAAATTTGAGGTTTTATGTCATATCATGGCTATTTTGACTCAGCTTTCCTCCAAGGTGTTGTCTGCCTCAAAAGTCCAGTCGCCGGGATCGCGAGCTGCCTTAGTGCGGCAAAATGACCTTTGGTTTGGGAGCACGACCGCCCTCAATGAAAGGGAGGATCACATACTCAGCGAAGGTTCCCATCGTGAAGACACAGTCCAAGGCAACAGCTTGTTGTCAAGAAGAAGTGGAGGTGAGGCAGCAGCAGGTGGCTCACCATGGCTGCGTTCACACACGGAGGGTTATAGACAGAGATGGATCATGTATTACATACATTTCACACTGTGCCAAAAAGCTTCGAGGAGTCATGTTTCAACATCTGTTTCAGGGTCTCGGCTGTGTGTCAACTCGGGGCCAGCCTGCTGTTATGTGTCACAGGACATCCATTCCATCAGCGCTGCCCGTGGAAATATGAATGAGCACGTAGCTGCGGTGTTGCTGAGGCTGCAGGACGACATGGCCGACGTGCTGCAGAGGCTGCATGCTCTGGAGATGCTCACTGTGTCACAGGTGGAACATTAAGCGGAACTACAGGGAAATCCTGTTAGGAATACAGCAATCTACAAACAGAGTCTGTAATTACCGTTGCCAATGAGTTTAGTTCAAATTATTGGTAATATTCAATGATCAAAACTCATTCCAGACTGATTGGATCTCCTTTTATGTGTAAAATATAGCAAAACTAATGACAAACTCCAGATATCCTTTGTTATACATTTATCTCTGTGAATCTCCTTTTTTTTCTACAGTCTAGATCATGCTCACCAACACAGAACGACTCCCTACCTATAACACAAAAGGTACTCATTTTAATCTGTTTTCTACAGTGTCATCAGACTTTCATCATAAAACTGGAAAACATAAGTTTAACATAAATCACATTCCTGTGTTTTTCAGTTCCTGAAACCTTCTTGGTGGCCTTTTCAATTCTCACCACTCATCTTTACTTTTACTGCCCTTTGGCCTCTAATTGCCCATTGGCTCATCCGTCTTTACCTACAGTGGAAGAGGAGGTGAGCGCACTATGAATCATATATTTCCAGGCATTGGTGTCATTGGTCATTAAATGTAGTACGGTAGTGCACCTGTAGTAGTGTACTTATATGATGACAAAATAAACTATAACTGATTAAATTTTTCTTCTTCCAGGAAAATCAGATGACTCGACCGACCGCCACATGACATGAAGCTGTTACTTTTAGAAAACAGCACCACTGATGGAAGGTAGTGAGGCTCTGTCAGTGATACAACGGCTACCTTAGATAAATCAATGGTCAAAAAGGGATCAAAGGCACAGTTGACAATCTGCATATCAATGTGAGTTCCTATGCTTTAAGATGGTGATCGCTCTTTGGAATGTCTTTATTGTTATATGGGCACCAGGATCCTCTAATGGAGTTTTACCCCATGATGTTTTACAAATCTTTTATTTCACTGCATTTCAGCTCATTTGAGTATATTTTATTAATTTATTTATCACGTTATATTTCACGCTTGACATTTTTTTTTGTATTTATGAACATCAGCTGAGGGGATGACTTCGAACAAGTGCTTTATTTTCATTCTATGAATTACAGATACATTTAAGGGTCATTTTTCTTCAAACAAACAAAAGAATGAGCAGTTGTGTGTACACGTGCGTAATTCTTTTGTAGGCTTAATGCAGTTGTCTCTACTGCCTATAGAGACAATCATTTTAATTAATTTCATTATGGTAATGATGTGTTGTCTTGCCTTCTGTTCAGGGAAGAACAAAGCCCCGGCTGAGTAAGATGCAGTGTTCTCAGATATTCCTAGTAAAACATAACCATATAGTGTACAACGCATATAGAGAGAATCTGTTTTTTTTCATGTGCAATAAATATAATGGAGAGGAAACAATCATTAGTGAATCTGTCATTGTGATCATCATTATGATATTGATGAACAAATTTACTGCCTAATTTTCAAGCTCAGAACTACTCAGTGAAGAGGCTCCAGCTGTGTGCGCTGTTTCTTGCTTTGTGGACCGATAAATGCAGTACGTTTATCCTCTGTTACACTCTAACAAACCTTTCAGTCCCCCAAAATATCACTATGTACTACAATCACTACCTCAATTACATTACATTAAAAAGACATTAACTCATAATTATGACAACGTTTCGGTAATTGTGTTATTAAATTATAATCATGAGAAATTATAAGACTAGGCCATGAAGTGAGGGATTGAAGCAAAACAAGTAATTATTGTAACAAACACAGTCTGCTAATGCGAACACTATTGCCAAAGTTGAGTACAATAATAATGATATTAATTAATAATCACAAAAAGAATGAGAAATATTTTCAAAATGAATGTAAAATATACGATAGCTTGATAGCGTAGAAATGATTGGAAGTGGAAATTGTTTGGATAAGCTGCTGTGATTTCCGTTTCAGACACACTCAAAAGAAGATTTTGTCTTCTGATTTACATTTATGAATATAGAGTGTTGCCAGGATTTAAATAGATAAAATATGTTTTGAATTTGTGGTATTAAAGTGGCGAAAACCAAACAGTACATTTTCAAAACTTCATTTTAACTTTGGAAGGATATGAACTGATCAGAATAGAAAATCTCAATCCAGACCCACCACAACCCCAATAAGGATTCAGTGTCAATGATGGATGTATGGATGGAGTCCGTTTTATTTGAAAGCAAAGTGAAAGACATGTTTCACGTTTAAACCATAGAATGTGTTATGTTCACACATACTTCAACTTTGAATCTTTGTAAATTAAATTTGGTGTGTAGAATTTATGTAGAAGATAATTTTTGACTTTCTTATCAATTATTTATGAAGGGATGATAAATATTTGAACAGCGCAAACATATTCTTCTTCTTCTTATTCTTCTTCTTATTATTATTATAATAATGCCCATTATTTAAAAAAATACGTAAATTATACGCTTCAAACTAATTACAATAAAAATCTTTTCTTAAAAAAAACACTTTGTAAACGTCATTTCCGGTTTACAATCAGCTGTCAGAAGTTCAACGCAGCAGCTGTGTGCCCATCAGGACAGCACGAGATAGTGAAACTAAAAGTTAAACTAGAATAAACGGAACGGTCTTACTCACGGAGACGCCGTTTTAACGTGAACCCGTGAGAAGTAAAATGTTTTCTTTGTCAATGAGCGTCCAGCCACAGGTAAGAGAGCAGCGGGTCCAGCTAACGAGCTAACATTAGCACCGTTGTTCCGTTCAGTCCAGGCTGCTAGCTAGCAACGGAAGTTAGCTGTGTATTTACTAGCAAAGCTCTGTGCACGTCTCGACCTTGATTTTTAATTTAAAACTCGTCAACGTTTATGTCACTTTTATCATGTGAACTTATTAAATGTAATAAAGGCTGACCTGTTGAGTGGTTGTTTTGCTATTCTGAAGAAGTTTAATTCGTCCTTCATTCCGTCAGGAAGGAATTGTTTGCAAGATGACCGCTTGAATATTCTTTATAAAAGCTATTCAAAGCAGTAAATTATAAGGCTGTGGCTTCTTTTCTTATTTAGAAGTCATTTACAGCTTGACTTTGATTATGCAACCTTGCATTTGCTAGCGTCACGCCTTACCCTTCACGTGTGCAGTTTGACTGAGCTCAAGACAACTAGATCAAATGTGTCTTGAAAAATAGTAAGATTTCAGGTTTACCTGAGAAAATATAGTTGCACGAGTTATATAGTGTAGTGTAGTAAAGTTATTGTGTAGTACAGTACAGTATAGTAGCACAAGTTAATGTGATCATTATGAAGCTGAAACCTGAAACAGCAGCTACCATCAGAAGGGCTGACTCCAGGAATTTGATATTTTCAATTTATATTTAAACATGGTTTTCATAGTTTTGTCTGTAAATGGACACATATTTAGCGAATAAAGTTTGCTGTGATCACTGAGTGAATGTAGCTGCCGTGGAAACTTAGTTAATGCACAGATATAACAATATCATCATACTGGCTGGATTTTAAAATATACCCTGTATTTTTTCTGAAATATTATGCCACAGTACTATAGATGAGATCTTTGTTAGTATCAGTATCAGTATCGGTCTTAACTGCAGTATTGTTTGGGCTGTGTTTTGAAACAAGTTACTGACTCATTGTTTATTACATGCTCGGTTGCAGGTGACGGTCCCCCTGAGCCACCTCATCAACGTCCTGCACTCGTTTAAGAGCTCAGTGGGAACCAGCAGCAGCAGCGCCGTTCACAAAACAAGAAAACATAAGGAGAATGCATCACACTCAGAGCTACACAGCACAGAGGTACACATTAAAGATGATGTGCAGCTGTTGTGTATCTTCAAAGACAGTGTGATGATGCACCATTTCAGGGGTCGTTATCCTTTTTAATGTCTGCAAGTTAAATATATATCAGTGTTTGTGCCTCTAATGCAATTCTGGGCAGAGAGAGAAAGAGAAAGACAGACAAAAAGTCTCCTCTTATCATTAACGATTCACTCTGTTCATGTAAACTCATGGCAGATATCTGGAATGGTTGGTTTCTTAGCAGACTGATTTCTTTTAAACACAACTGGCAGACAAAACGTACATTTATATGTTTATGTATCTCTGTCCAGTTCGTGCACAACCTGCGGGAGCTTGGCTTGGCAGACCTGGGGGAAAAGCAGCTGGATGAGTTGGTGAACAGTGCATTGCCTTGCCTCAGCCAACAGGAGGCACCATTTCCATTCAGCAGCAGCAGTCAGACCCCCTGGAGGACTTCCCATCTCTCCACACACTCCTTTTTCTGCAACAAGCATGGTGAGACTGTGTATCCTCTTTATGGACACAGTCGGCTGCAAACCACTCAAGTCTCCCGTTCATCTAACGCACGTCTGTGACACTGTGAAGCACAGTGTAAAGCCTCGTCCTCCAAGACTCCTGGTAATCATGTATATAGAATAAACAATGTTTTTCTTTAAATTCCAGGGTTCTCAGGTGGTCCCACAGCCACGCCCCCCCCTGTTTTTTGCAGGCAGCACCCATCACCTCTTCACACCGTCTGCACAGAGCTTCAGCAGTGGCCAGGTAACTGAACTGGAAGCATTTATACGTCATGTAAGTTTATGTTGATGCCAAACTTCGGGCTTATAATTTTGCTGAGGGAATGACAACAGTTCCAGTTAGTTGTCCATTTTAACCATTTAGTTTATATTTTCCTATTGTTACAATTGGTAATAGAATTGGCCATTGTGCAATAGTTTGGGGTTATTTAAGGTGTTTGGATCGATTTAATTGCCATTATTACCCCAGTAACCCAATTATAATTGAGAATGCCACAAGTAAAAAGCATTTCTAGAGAAAAAGACAATTCCCAAACTCCAATAAAGTAACTCCTACTATTGTTAAGCAATGTCATTTTTAATTTAACTTTGTACAGATTTCCCCTGAATGCATGTATTTTTGGAAACCTTGGCCTTTTCACTAGATTTTAAGATACAACTTTATAAAGATGGACATTGTTGGTCACCTCAGAGATACAGATGTTAAACTGTATACATTGACATCATCAGTGCACTCATTGAAATATATTTTGTAACATAATTAAAATCATTTGTTGATGTACTAAAATGGCATTTTCATTCTACATTACATTTCAAGTCTGGGTCCAGAGTAGAGGCTTCAAAACTTTGAGAACCAAAGCCAGGGGAGGACACGCAGCTATGGAACGCCCGCTGGAATCTGAAGGCTTTACACCATCATTTATGAAGGTAATCATTTTAAATTTTTAACATTTTACACTGTTGACAATATAACAAGACTATTTAAATCCACTTACAGCCTTGCTTGAATGTATAATCACCAGACTAAGACTGTGATTTCATTGGTACCTTTGTCTTGTTGTGTCATGGATATCTTGTATTACTTTATATTCTGTGTGATGTCCCTCTGCGAGTCCCTGAAACCTGTAGTCTGTAGACTCTTTGGTCAAAGTGTGTGTAAAAGCTGTGGGCATAGTGGCTCTGAACGCTGCTGAATTATCTTGCTGCTTACTGCAGGGGTTCCTGACACGTGACAAGGGAATCGAGGTGGAAAGTCTTGACCGGCTGATCAAGAACAAGAACGTTCCTGATGGACAACAGGACGCGTTCAAGAGAGGCTTTGCTGAGGGTTTTCTGAAAGCCCAGGCCCTGACGCAGCGCACTCAAGGTAGATTTATACCAACACATCCATAGTTATTGACTCACACAATCAGTAAATAATGGCAAATGTTGTGATTTCATATATCTCTATAACAACTTAGTAACACATTAAAATATATATTAAATGATCTGTATGTGATAAGATCATATGATTATATTTTCAAATAGTTTCACTCGCTCGCTCTTGCTTAATGCTGTATGTTGTTTTCCATAGTCCACTGTAATCTGGTGTTACAAATTAAACAGATTTAATGTTTTCCACATGATCCAAACTGTTTTTGATCTCCAAATGTGCAGATTCTCTGAGAAGAACTCGTCTGATCCTGCTTGTTCTGCTCGTCCTCGGGCTTTATGGCCTCTCCAAGACCCCGTTCATATCGGGTAAAGGCTCCTTTTCTCTTTTAATGCACCCCTCATCAAATTTTGTGTTTTGTATGAATATACCTCCAATATGATGTCATTTTCGCCTTGCACAGAATGGAGATCATTTTTTGGCTGCTCTAACTACTTGCTATAAAATGAATAGGGCTGCACGGATCTGATACTGCTGATCGGGTATTGGTCGATACTGAACAAAAATGCTGGATTGGTTATCGGTGACATTAAACTATAACCATTTGATTGGATCTGGAATACTTAGATGATTATTTACAGTTCAGTCCGTGTTTGCGAGCTAAAGCTACACTAGCGGCTGGAGACGTCATGTGAACAAACAAACTACCATTTCACGAGCTGAACCAATTAAAGGGTGGATTAAGATAGCTTCACACTTTAACAAACAGTACTGCATTCCCAAAAAACAATGTTTCCATTAGAAAGGTATGTGTCTTCTTTGCAATTGTATTTTTGTCGAAGAGTTCAGTATCGGATCACTACTCGGTAACGACCGATACACATTATCTTGTTCTCGGTATCGGACAAGGAGTGAAAAAGAATGCTGTGGTGCATCCCTAAAAATGAACATTTACTAACAAATGGCTGAACCACTCTAGGCTCTTTTTTTGGAAATAATACAGCACTAATAGATACAATCAGATGCTGTCATTGTCCTACTTACAGGCACTGAGTGTGTGTGAGTGAATTAACAATGCAACGCTGTGATTTCGAACTTTAATCTAACCATTCTGGACAGTGCGGTTCCGAACCACAGCAGGCCTGGACTCAGCCGTGGACCCTGTCAATATGAAAAATGTAACTTTTGAGCACGTCAAAGGGGTGGAGGAAGCCAAGAATGAGCTGCAGGAAGTGGTGGAGTTTCTGAAGAACCCGCAGAAGTTCACCGCTTTGGGAGGAAAGCTGCCTAAAGGTAGGGCTGTGTGTCAGAGTACGTTTCACTAGATGGAATGCAACAACAAATGTATCAGCAACAAGGATGCTCATGTCTGCCTTGCTCCTTCTTTGCCCGTCTCAGGGGTCCTTCTGGTTGGCCCTCCAGGGACCGGTAAGACCCTGTTAGCCAGAGCGGTGGCAGGAGAAGCAGACGTGCCTTTCTACTATGCCTCTGGGTCCGAGTTTGACGAGATGTTTGTTGGAGTGGGTGCCAGCCGCATCAGGAACCTTTTTAGTGGGATATTTTTTTAACGTCTAGATTTACGTCACCTTCAACTTGTTGCACTCAATATTGTGATAAAAAAGATTTATCGGTGTCAGGAAACAAGATGGTTTTTGTCTCACTGCTTTCTCTCCAGGGGAGGCTAAAAGTAACGCTCCGTGTGTGATCTTCATCGATGAACTGGACAGTGTGGGTGGGAAAAGGATCGAGTCTCCCATGCACCCCTACTCCAGACAGACTATCAACCAACTTCTTGCTGAAATGGATGGGTACCTGTCTAAATCCTGATACTGTCGCAGATGTTGTCTGGGCCCTTTTAGCATATCTGTCTGGTTTTATAATGTGTGTTAATGTAGTCAGTATCAGCATTTCTGTCCTTTTAACCACAAGAAACAGTTGTTGGACTGGACTAGAAGAAAATAGACTAGAATAAGTTAGAATAATAAAATAGAATTGAATAAGTTTATTGCTATTTGTAACCAGTACAGGACAGCACAGGTACATTGGAATTCTTGTGCGAATGTTG
>OMNV01016675.1:0-13848 GCA_900303265.1 Brotula barbata | reverse complement strand
CCCCCCCCCCCCCCTGTCAGAGGGATGTTCTGGGTAAACAAGCAGCGCAGTTACATGTGGTTTAGTCCTATTCACTGCCACCAACTGGTCAAAGGGCCCTCAGTTGGACGCTTGTCTCCTCTCCCCTCTCCTGGACAGGAATAGTAGCAGCATCTGGGTGTCCCAAAGGACTCTCCATACGCGTTTATTTCCATCGTGCCCGCCCCTTCCATCTTCTCTCCCTTCTTCTTCCCCTTGTTTTTCTCATCCTCCCTGGTTGTTTTGACTGCTGCAACCTCTGTCCTCCTACTCTGTCTCTTACATATTTGGAATCCATCGACATCTGCTGCGTTCCATCAAAACAGCTACAGGTGTGCAGCCCACCAAATATTCATATAGAATCACGTACTGTACAGTATAACAGCTCATGACACCACGGTGTGCTACAACTTTTGATCAGTACTGTTTGCTGTGGCGTCTTCATCTTATCTCAAACAATGTCTGAGCAATAATTTACACATTATCACGTTTAAGTCTAATGTAAAACAAACTTCACTGCAGTCCCACTAATTTTGTCGCAACAATGCGTTGTCTTCACGGAACATTTATAGTTCTGGACTATCACGTGATACAGCCAGATCTAGTGCCCGCCTACCAACGTGGAGCAGGAGCGAGATAGAGTCTATTGACCTTTCCAACATAAATACATAATTTCTTACATAAATACAGAGGCTGTTTCAATCTTGGAATACACAGATATACAGTAGCTACTGTGGAGCCTGGTAAATATGTACTCTACGTCCCGCAGTTTACTTCGTGCACATGATATCATAGTGGAGACAATATTCTCGAAGCTGAATTAAATCTAAATTAGACAGTTTCTCTGTAACTATTTCATCCATTTTCCCACATTTGCTGAATCTCTGCAGGTTTCAGTTAGTTTGAATCTATGCCAAAATTTCCAAAAATCATCTTTTGGACCACCAGGAGGCATTTCAGGTAGCTTTTGTGGTTCATGTACCACATTATGAGAGGTTGACTGGGTGCATACACTAATGTATTTTTGGTGAAGCTTATTTATGATAATGGTTTGTGTGTGTGTGTGTTTTTGAGATTCATTGATGGGCAGCAATTTATGTGGCATAATGTGTTTTGAACCACATTTTCCCATGATGTTTGAGTTATTAACTATTATCTATATTAATTATTTAGGTAAAATGATGGTTGTGGTTTTTTTTTTTTTATCGTAGTGTTGTCAGAAGATTACGGCGTTCATACCTTTGCCAAACAGCCTTTTGTCATAGAGAGGGGAGGAGGCGGTGTGTGTTTGTTTTGGTGAGCACAAAATTTCACTTTAGGAGAGGGGAGGGGTTGTTAACAGGAAGTGTGTGTCCTCTGTTTATTTTTTTCTATTCCCGACATGATTAGAAACAGACATATATGTGCAATAGCTGCGCACGCTTTGAGTTTCACTTCATGTCGGAGAGTCAGATGGACAAAAAAGAGCTTGAGAGAGAAAAGTTGATGGTAAATGGAATGCATTTCTATAGCGCTTTTATCCAATGCGCTGGGTCTTGCTCAGTGACCTTCGACATGGATGAGTGGGGATCGAACCGGCAACCCTTCAATCACTAGGCGATCAGAGTCAGAGTTACAGATTGTATAGGACGCCGCCCCCACAGATTTGATGTGTTCGTCCTGTGACTCTTTGAACGGCGTGCTGGATGACCCTTTCTTCGGCCTGTATTCTCACCAGTCATATCATCCAACAGCATAGTTTCTCAGCAGGTAAACACAGCCACAGTGGAATTACATTATTTCCTGTAGTGGGTCAAACGTCAGACCAGAGCACTTTAAAGTGGTTTGTATGTGGTGACGTGTATCTTGGCAAGTGACACCAGTCTGGTGAAGACATTTACAAGGAAATACAGAGATGTGTTCTGCCGTTAATCTCACCTTGATATACTGTCTTCACCACGACCATAACAGTAGGGACTTCTGGGCTACGACCAGGTTCTCAAATTATAGTGTAGTAGAAAAAGTGTAAGCAACTCTCGGTGTGTGTGTGTGTGTGCGCGTGTGTGCGTCTGAGGCAGACAGTGTGCGTTAGATAGCTGCTGTGCATATGGTGAGTGTCAGCTCGCGGCTCATTTCTTTCTCGCCGACACTCGCTTGGAGGATAATAAAGCCTAGCAACAATTGTTTGTTCCATTATGGCGTGTTTCCACTCTGTTCTACTTCACAGCTCTGTCTGAACCCCGTCCAGGCAAGAACCAAAGGTTTGGTGGTTGAGAAACAATTCTCCCGGCAAATGTTCCTGATCTGTCATGATGTGCAGAGCGAGGAGCACATGGGCCGTGTACGGCTCGCAGGCCCCACGGTGACGTGCACGTGCGGCTGAGGAGCTTTTTTCTTTTCTTAGGACGTTTTCTGTGCACCACAAATGAGGCTCTGACTTGTAAACAAGGATATTTGGGTTATCGGCTAAAATCTTATTTTTCCTTTTACGTTAGTCTTGGTTTTCTTTTTGTTATTGTGTGTTCTTAGTAAAGGCAGCGCATTTCCCCGTACTTACACTTAATGCCAACATGCACAAATCATGTGGATATAGATGGCTTCTTCTAAGAGAGGAAGACAAAGCAAGGAATTATGGGAGCAGGAGGGGAGAGAGGGACAAAAAAACACGGAGAGACAAACACGGTCGAGTGGACCAATGGAAGTTGCGAGTGTTTATTTGGAGTTGTGCTCAGGGAGGAAGCCGACAGACGGCTGCTGCTGCTGCTGCTGCTGCTGCCCTTCTGGGCACACACACACGCGCACACACACACACACACACACCTACAGGCGGAGATATAGACATGCAAACACATATGTTTGTGCACACTCACACACAGACACTCGAACACACTCAAACGCACAAACTCTTGAGGTTAAAGGAATTCTCACTTTAAACAAACCAAAGCAGGAAATTGGAGGTAAAGGGAGCTTTTAAATGACAGCCCAGGGGCACGTGGGAACTCTAAGTACAGGGAGCTGCTCCATCGACCCAGCTACTACCATCAATTACACGAATCATCACAGCTACAAACACGTCACCTGACACACACCTGAACGCTGAGATTTCTCTAATGCCCAACAGTCCTAATTTCACCGTTTAAACTGAGCTGGTGGCGTCCAAAGATACCAAATATGTCAGGTCGGATTCTGTGGAAATGCGTACAAATTTATCTTCCCTTTGAATATTTAATTCAGCTTTAGGCTTTAGAGGCTGAATAAATTGTTGGAACAGGCAGATGATGACTCTTTCATATTGTCTTCTTTGTAATGTGAGTACACTGAAGGAGACATTTAAGGAAGGAAGGAAAATAGCTGTCACCGTCTGCGTCGTAATCATTCAACTGAGCTTAGTCTGGCAGTCAGCGGTGCATGTAATGGTGCGTGTTTGTGTCAGTAAAAGTGCAGTCATAAACATGTAAAAGTGAAGATTTAGTACGTTTTGATTTAACGGGCCAAACCCTGAGACTGAAAAAGGAACTGAAATGAAATAAATCACATATTTGGATCGTAACATCACAGTCAATAAAAAGCTCCTCAAATTTGTTGCCACTACAAGTGAACTTTTTTTGTGCTTTCGTGTTCATTTTTTCGGGAAAACGGACCTTTGCTCAAGTTATGTGTTGGAGTGGCCTCATCCAGAGCACAGCTGACCCCCATCGCTGTTAAAGGTCATCCCGTCAAACTGCTGTATCCTAGTAAGGGGCATTTGCTCATTGATAAAGACTTTATGGAGCTCCCTCCCTCCACCAGGGGGCGGGAGCTGGTGTGGGTAAGGACAGTAGCTCTCCCCCGTCTTCTGTCTTCCAATTGCTCGGCCCCACTCAGTCTGACTTCTTGACTTCATTTGAAGGAACCCGGAGGTCCCCTTTACCATCCAAATTTATTTTTGTGTGTGTTCATCCCAATCATTTAAAAATCAGACCCATCCAAAAAATGCGACCAAAACCTCCCAGACTGATACAGATATTAAGTCTCCTGTGGTAATGCTCGGTCCCTTGTCTCAGATTCCATTTTTGACGTCACACACAGCACTCGCCTCAGTTCTGGGGCTTTTGTCAGTGATCTGTCTGCGAGTGGAAAATCAAGAACAAAATTATGTAGTCTCAACCAGGATTTACAGGCAGCTACATCTACATCTGTTTTAGTGAGCGTTGTTGAAAGTTGTACAATGTTAAAATAAAAGACAGTACAGAAGGGAAGAATCGGCGATGACACAGATTAACAGACTAAGAGGAGGTGGCCGAAAACTGCTGGCTCAAGGGTCCCAACCGACGCTGGATCGGCCGATGTTTGTATTCGGTATCAACATCTCCCCGCCTGTGTTTTGTGCCATTTTTGCGTATGAGTTTGGTGATTCTGCTCCTTTTGCGGTTTATCTTTGTGGATGTTAAACCCTGCCAAGCATCTGCATAGATTCTGTTTGAGTGCTGTGAAGCTGAAAGTGTTTACCGATGTGCTCCCTGCTTTTGTATGGCTGAGACCTCAACATGAACTTCCCTCAAAGCAACAACAGTCTACTAAAGCACATCAAGTAGCGCACACACACATGCACACGCACACGCCCACACACACCTACACACACTGGGTCAGATCACTGACCGGGTGCCGACTCCTCTCCCTCCCTTTGCTTTATTTTTATGAATACTGTTTAAATAGTTTTCACCCCCTTGCTTTTCTATGATGCAAATATGAGTTATTTACCTGTGTGAAGCGAGTAGGAGGGTATAATTTTACTTTTTTTTAACTTTTTTTTACTATTCTGCGTCGTATCCTAAGCTGCCTCTGCTGTATTTTTAGGCCAAAGTTTGTATTTGGCCAGTGGAAATGTTTAATACGCGGGAGTGAAGCTGACCTATGTGCAGCAGTAGCAAACACATTAGGGAGTGTATGTTGGAGAATTTACTCTCACACACACACACACACACACACACACACACACACACATATACACACAGGCACACACTCTTCCTTGTGTCTCATCATTTCCAAGCCTTTACAGGAAACTAACATCTGTTTATATGGTCCTCACTCTGATTCAGTCTGACACACACACACGCACAGATACACACTTCGTAGTCACATTATTTCATGGCTGCGTGAATCAAACAGTTCCCTAGAAGTTTTTCCTCTCTTCACTAGTAGCAGCTGGACTCTGTTAACGCTGAGTTCAGCTGGGCGAGCTCCCTGTGAATGTTGCTACTTCCATGCTGCTGCTGGCTGCTGCGCGCAGAAGACAATTAGAGGCGGGGCTTATACGTTTAAAGCACCATAGCGGTGGTTACCTCCCGTAACAGCCTTGTTCTCAGTTTGTTTTAGTAAGACTTGAAACTTACTCAGAGACCAAACTGATCCGTGATACTTGTGTGTCGTGTGTTACTGTGCTACAGGATTCTTCCAAATTTATGTCATTATTTTGAAATTGTGGAGAATTGTAGTGCTAATACTTCACTATTCCTCCCTTTGTCAGTCACAACATGATTCACACCACATGTTTAAGATTCAGCCACACAGTCAGATTCCTGGATTTTAAACCGTGTTGTTAACCAGTTTACACATGAAGATCTGATCTGTGCTCACGGGGGCCCAGATGTGCCTCTGATCAGCGTCTTTTGTCCGCTGGTGGACTAAAATTTGGGTGAATAAGGCAAAAGACAAGCAGGAAAAAAAGATGCAGTCAGAAACATGTCATCGCCTTATCATCCATGTGGAGCGCTTTATAGCAGCAGTCAAACGGTGAAATTTTGGTGCTAAATTTCTGACAGAAGCTTACTGCAGACTGCATTGGAAAGAGCAGTAAAAAGTCCTCGGAGATGTCTCACGCTGCGATGTCCAATGACTTTGATGCCTGTGCTTCCATCCCAAACACACACAGGCTGCATGAGCCTCGCTCAACTTAGTCTCAAACAGAATGGTCTGAGGTTGAGGCAGTTCCTAGCATCTGTTTCACACCAGAGGTTATCAGTGTTTTCCCAAATAAAGTCCACATTTCCCATAAACCCCTTTCCTTCCTGTCACAAAGGAGATTTTAATACTTGTTCCCTCTCTCTGTTGTTGTTCTGTAATTACACTTGTAAAGATTTATTGAAGTTAATATGCAACAGAGCGGCTTTTAATTTGAACACTCCATGCTCTATATCTGGGGAATGGAATGACAGGTATGTGTGTATTTATGTTTTATGTTTGTGTGTGTGTGTGTGTGTGTGTGTGTGTGTGTGTGTGTGTGATGTCCATTTCCTCTAGTGTTTGAAAAAGAGATTGGGGAGGGTTATTAGAATGGCACAGTCTTCAGTTGAAGAATTTGAATGCAGTGGAAGAATAGCTCTCATTGAAATTCATGGCTTAGCACCTATAGTCCAGTGGAGCAGCGAAACACAGCCAGCGTCTGACAGATTTCAATTAAAATGGCATTTACAAGAGCATGGATACCAACCAGGAGGGAAAGGATGAGGGAAAGTCTCCGGGTTTTTTAGTTCACTAGCTTTTTGCTCCAATACTTGTAAAGAAATGTTGTCACACACACACGGATGTATAGATTAATGATAAAATGATGTAGCTCTCAAATGT
This sequence comes from Brotula barbata, assembly GCA_900303265.1. NCBI lineage: Eukaryota > Metazoa > Chordata > Actinopteri > Ophidiiformes > Ophidiidae > Brotula > Brotula barbata. Next base: position 7,248 of record OMNV01016675.1, on the reverse strand, counting down.
CAACTTTACTTTGAGGGAGCATAAAGTCATAAGAATATCAACAGTAAGTTAAGCAGCTACAGTATCTTACAGAAATACCCAAGGGTCTGCGAGGTGTACGGAGAGCACAGCTGCACACACACACACCGTAGCTATAGATGCCATACATTATCGTAGCTTTGAATCAGATCAACACCCGTCCTAATCTCCTCATTCGTCCTGCTGGACTTTCACCAATTCACCAAAACATAAAAGCTTTGGCTGGGATACACTTTGCCACATATCCTGACATCTCAGCTCTATAATACAAATTGTGAAGGATCTTTAAAGGTTATTTTTTTGAGATTTAAAAAAATATATATCTTTTTAATTCTGAATTGAATGGCTCCTCAAATGAAGCAAATGTCAGGTAGTCCAAGTGTGGAAAAGTAGGCACAACAACAACAACAACAATAATAATGATAGTAATTGTTTAAATTCTTTCATTTCTCATGTCACTTGTCTATTGAAGGCTGCACCAATATTTACTTTGAAAGGAAAGAGATTTAAGGTTGTTCCTGTTTGAATGTGTTTATTTAAAAGAGGCTCTTTAAGTGCAGTGCTTTATGGGTGGCTTTGCCTGCCATGCAGTACAATACAAACACTGGTAATCCATACATGTGTGGGCACACAGAGGCATGCACACAGTCATCAGTGTGTGTGTGTGTGTGTGTGTGTGTCTGTGTGTACAAACACAAAGGGTTATTAGGTCCAGGATGTACAGACACTCTTCTCTGCCGTCACTTTGTTTCTCTCTCTGTTTCATCCATTTTCAGGGACACGTCTGAACTAGGTCACGGACATTGTTCTTTTTATAAGTTGGAACATTTATGTCAATAATTTCTGTTCACTTCAGTGCAAAGATAATAATGATAATAATGTGTTTTTGAGCTGCTGTGGGATTGATATTTCCCCAATGTGGGATTAATAATGTGAATATCATCTCGTCAACATTTCAGTCATGTGTTACTATTTCAATGGATTAATGGTTGCATTTTAAATGTTGCACCGTTTCTGGTATCTTAATAAAAATTCCGGTTCACAGTTGAATGAAGCGACCAAACATCTTTCTCTTTCTCACGCTCCCTGTGGAGGAAATCAGGTTTGTGAGTGGCGTTCAGCATCACCTCATCCTTCATCTGCCTCAGAGGAAGCAGGGACTCTGAGGCTCTAAATTATCCCTCTCAGTCTCCATCTTTCTGCCTCTCTCTTCCAGTTCCCTCTCCTCTTCCTCCCTTTCTCTCCCTGTCTCCTGTTCTGCTCTCCCCATCCATCTCTCGCACTCTGTTCCACCTTTTATTTTTCTGTCTCGCGTTTAACTCTGCCAACCAGACCTTGGGTGCTCTGGGGTGTAACGCTGCTGCTGTAATAACACGGCTGTGATATGCTTGGACACCATCTGGAGTTGAAGCTCCTGTGGAGGCAGGAGAAGGAGAGGAAGTTTGAGAGATGTCTGAGAGATTTGGATAGAATAAAGGGAGGGAGATGGCAGGAAGGTGTTGTGAAACTGTTGCACATCTGTCGCGCTCCCCAATCAACAAACAAAGCAGTGCACTGAGGTGGAAAGACAAAAAAACTCACGATGCTCTGGAGCTTTTCATCATAAATCGGACATTGAGTTAACCATCAACAGGTAACATTTCTGCGTCGCGTGATAACAATCGGCCGATCCCTTTGAGTTTGGACTTTGATGAAATGGTTGTGTCGGAGAATGGAAGTGTTTGATTTAAGAAAGGGCTCTTTTATGTCAAGCAGACTCTAACGGGAATGGTACCTTAATGAAGCACTTGAAGGACCCTCGGGCCCCACAAAGGGCACATTATTCACCCTGGGGGCCAGGGAGAGGGTGTGTGTATTTGAAGTCCACTTTAGATGGAGCTGGGGAATGTTACAGAAGTAGTGGGTGCAGGAGAACTAGTGCCAATCTAAAAATGTAAATTAAATTTGGTAGGTATTTTTCTGGGTCAAGACAATCTTTTATCAAGACTTTATCGGGACTAAATAAGCACAAATAAGGGACACAAATAAGACAAAGAACTGTTCTGTTGGAATTACTTATGGCCCGTCATCTCCTTTTTTTAAAGTTATGGCAAGAGATATGCTATGATTGCATACAAATAACTTTAATGGCTGTTCGTTCATGATGCAGCCAGATGAAAGAAAGCTGCCGTTATGAGTGAAGACATTTGATTGTGCTGTGATGAAGAATCCTCCTTATATTCCCAGATTCCCACGATGTACTTTTCAGCCCCTTCCCAGAGCTCAGAGATATCTTTGGCTGGCTCCTCTCTCCTTGCTTACGTCTTCCATTTAAAAAAAGGCTCAACTGTTTGTGTAAATTGTCAATAAATTTGGTATAAATTTCATTTTGACTTGAAAACTTGAAGCACAAGGTCCCACGTCTGTATTTTAGTTCCTGATTTGGAACAAAGGAAACAAATTACATGTATGAAAGATGATCAATTCATAAAAATGTAAAGCTTTCTCTGCTTTCTTTGTCTCTGTCCACTCTACAGATGGGATGAACTGCATGAACAAGGAACACGGCTGCGCCCACATCTGCAGGGAGGCTCCGGGCAAAGGAGGAGTGTCCTGTGAATGTCGTCCTGGTTTCGAGCTGGCCAAAAATCAGAAGGACTGTACATGTATGTACTACACCTGAGTTTAGTGCTGCCCCACATCTCTATCCATCCACACGTACACACCGAATAAATAAATAAATGAATAAACCCCTCATGAAATGAATCTGAAAATGAATTTTGCAAGAATAAAGAATCGCAAGGCGTCTCACAGCAACCATCGCTCAGTGGTGTCCTAAAATGATAACACAATCAATTTCCAGGAAAAGGACGAGCTTTTAGTTACACTTTTGTGGCACCACATCCTGTTGTTGAGAGTGCAAAGATTCTGAAAGCCTCTGAAAGGTTCTAATGTGTCCCCGGTGTGGCGAATGGGGCCTTTGCAACAAGTGGTGTGCTAATATTTCAATATCAGCGAAGGCCAGCGTGAGCGTGGCAGCAAATGTGCTCCATTCTCCTGTTTGTATTCTCCCTTTTTGCTTATCTTTCATTGTGTCGCCCACATCCTTTTCTCCAAGCCCTTTCCAACATAGAGGGATCCCGTCTGGTACATTTGAACTAGTCTCCCCGTCGTATCATATCGAGAAATTTGGGCTCCTTAAATCTCTCCCTATCCTTTTGTCAATTCTACAGGACACGAGTAAATCTTGACTGTGTATTTGCATATGTGTGTGTTGTCAGTGACGTGTAACTATGGGAATGGCGGTTGCCAGCACACGTGTGATGACACGGACACAGGGCCAGTGTGCGGTTGCCATCAGAAGTACGCCTTGCACTCGGACAGCAAGACCTGCATTGGTGAGTGAGAGCCGAGTTTCATTACACATACGTGTATGCGCTCACACGTAACCTAAAGGTTTCATATGTTACAGATGTTGAACTGTAACATCTGTTGTATAACATAGAGCTGTGAACAGTTGAAGTGGAGCGTAGACAATATTTCAAACTACTTGTCCTCTTCCCCTGACCTTGTCTTATTTAACAGTCAACACAAATGAGACAGAGGAAACTGAGATCCTCGAAGTTGGAACTTTCACTTAGTGACATTTTAACCAAATGTGTGAGCATACATAAGTTGGAGCATTATGGAGATATTTGGTGTTTATTTACTAGAATGGCCATTTGTGGAGCCATGAACATGTTAAAAAGCCTCTTAATGCTCCCCTACATGTTATAATAAAATTAGTCACTAAATTTAGGTGAGAGTATATTATTTGTAACTTTGCGTGTAAGTGAACATAAAATATCCTTAAAATGTTCCAACTTTTTCTCCAAACTATTTTACTAATTTCAATTATTTCAGTGTTTTGACTTTATCTCTTATAGCCTTTTTTATATAACATATTATCCACTGTATATGGTAGAGGCAACTTCCTGTCCAAAGTGTGGAGTTGAAGCACTTTTTTACCAGCTGATCAATAACAATGAGGGAAAACTGTGAGGACCTGACAGCAAGCTGGACATCCCTGTTTAAAGGCAGGTGCTGATGGTTTCAGACGACTACAGTGTCCAGGAGCTCCTGGATTATTAAGATTATTAAATGTGACTTGTTGCTTTCCACAACCGTCTCTGTGCAATGGGAGCACCTTCCTCTGCTCTGTCTAAAAACCAAAACGAGCTAACGTACAAGCTGGACTTTCGGTGGAGGAAGTCCGTTTGTCCCCTGAAAAAGAGATCTCACCAAGGCTTTTTCAACTCAAAGGTACGTCAACTCATACCCTTACCTGTACCCTGTGTCTCACCTAAATGCGTTTAATGGCTTGGACCTGTTGGACCTAGCTTGCGCAGCAGTGGCTTTGTTTGAGTTTAGCCCCCCAGGCTAAAGCCAGATCTTTCATCCTTGGTAAAGATGTGGCAGAGCACTAAAGCGCTGCCTGTTTGTCTAAACATTTGTTGCGGTTTTAAAGACCTGGCTGTAAATATTGCTTGATTTTGAGTATTTGAAATGTTTCCAGAACGAGGATTTTTACATTCAGTCCGGAAAACTGTAACATTCAGTGAGGTAAATAGTAGAATAGAAGCATAGTGATACTAGCTAGTAAATGCTAATGTAGCTAAGTTCTGCAGGTAATGTGTAGCGGAGCCAGCCCTAGCTAGAAGCCTGGTACTCTCATATTTTTCACTCAGAGATTTTCCTTATTGTCTGTCAGTTCTTAGATTCTGATTTCTTGGATGCGTCCACTATGTTATTTAGCGTCTTTTGGGACTCAGTCCTGCCCACCATGTGGGATGTGTGATAGTGTAACTTTTAAATTAACGGAGCATATGCGACATAATATTTATTATTTTACATACTAATTAATTGTACGTCAGAGAATAGAAGATAAAATTTGACATGAATCCCAATGCAACAATGGAGTATTAAAATACATGAACAGTAGTAAGCCTAATGTTAATCTTGTTATTAATCAGTCGTTTCTCAAACTAACTATTTATGTGTCTCACACACACACACACACACACACACACACACACACACACACCTTTAGTAAGTCTTGGATGGTGTGTAAAAGTGTCGGAATGGAATGAGCAGTAATGTATTTCCAGTAGAGAAATAATTTGTTTGGCTGGTGAAAAATTAACTGGCATCTCCCCTCGTCTGAAAAACATATTAATCTTCTCTGAACTCAGCTGGCTTAGTTAGCATGGACAGCATCCAGCAGTCAGCACCGTCTGGGTCATTTTTACACTTGGCTGACAACAAATCTGGATATTAATTCCCATTTTCAATCAGAAGAGAAACTCAGACCAACCAAGAAAGTAGCGAATGACCCCTGAGATACATGTCTGGAAGTCAGAAACTAGTTCTCACGACTACTTTCTTGCTCTCACAGACATGGAAGTAATTAGCCCCAACGGTTTATTTAAGTTCCAAACAATCATTCAGAGGTCATCTTAGGGCCTTTTCACACCTGTAGATCCTATTCTCGGGTCAGCAGCATCTGTAGGGTAGAAATGAACTTTCTTTGAGTGCATACTGAGGGAAATTGGGAGTGGTTTCTCAAAAAGAAGGTCAGTTAATGTGCTAGTCCCATTATTATTTTAATGGAAGCTCCGTTAGGCTTTTCCTTTACTGTGGAAAGTGCTCACGTTGTACTGAGATGCTTGTGGTCACGTGGTACCCTCTGTGGGAGACAGCAACAAGGAGCATTTACTCATCTCATCCTAAGCCCAGGAGATGTAGTTGGACAAGCTCAAGGACAACATAGTCGTTATCTGATACCATCAGCTTTGACACTCCTCCTCATCAGCGACGTCCATGCTGCTGTTGGTCCTCAAGTTCGTTCAGCTGGGTGTGATTGGTGAACGTTTAATAAAAGGAGACCCCTTCCCGTAGGATGACATCAGAGGTCTTCACGGTCACTCTCGTTTCCTTGGAACCAAAAGGGAACTTGAAAAGTTGTTTTTTTTCTACATGTCAGACATTTAAGATGAAAATTCTATTGTATATTATCATTAATATTCCAGGATTCTCCTCTTCATCAAATAAAGCTGAACAGTTATGATGTTAATTATGCATTTTAATGTGCTGTCCTTCCTTCAGTGATTGGAATCATTGGACAGACCTCCCCCCCCACTCCCCTTCTCCCTCCCACTCCAACAGGTTGCTCATGTTATGGGTTTGATTGCTGATAACCTTTTTCCTTTCCAGCAGCTTTGAGGACGTGAAACATGAAAGCAAAGAAAAGCAGTGAAGAAGAAGCATCAGAGAGAATGAAAGACAGAGTGGGAAAACTCTCCTAATGTCTCTCTCTCTCTCTCTCCCTCTCTCTCTCTCTCCCTCTCTCTCATACATTAATGAAAGAAAGGACCTCTGTGTCTGTGGTCCAAGTGTACCAGCTGCTCCGTGGGCCTACTTTTGACCCCTCCACCCCCTTTTATCCCTTCAATGTAGCACTGTCCCTCTATGCTCCTCCTACCTCCTCCCTGCACCTCCACCTCTGTTCCTCCACTCTCCTCCTCCTGCTTTCTGGTGATAGTAACTGATTGCCTGTCTTGTCTGAGCATCCATGTTCAAATTGAAACCATGTGGAAATGATGAGGAAAAAGGGACCAATCCTCAAACAGATGCCCTCTGCGCAAGAGGGAAAGAGCGAAACGCAAAGAATTGTGGGGAGGGTGGTGGGGTTGGAGGGCCACTTGTTCAACTCTGTGGACATCTCAATTGCAGCCTGATCTTACGTAGAGCTCCCACTAAACCAACCTGAACCTCCTTGTTCCTCTTTCACTACCTCCTCATCCTCCACTTCCTCGCTTGTCTGAGACAACAAGCCAACTGCCTCGCCTAGCAACAAAAAACCTGTTAGTGTGCAAATCCCCCCAAGACGCAAAAATGACCACCGCGCCTCATCCTCGCCCTTCATCATCACGTCCATCAGCCCTGCTGGCAGGGACCTGCATCACTCCTCCTTACCCACACTGACATCTTCTTTGCTGCATGCCTCCACTCAGACGTCCGTCGGTGTCCATGTGCCTGCCCCTCTTTCACTAATCTTCAACCTTTCTGTCTGTTGTTTGTATGCCTGTCCAGCTGCATGGGAGAGTCTGATCTGCATTTATATTGTTTCCCTTTTTTTGCGGTTTTCTTTCATTTCCCTTACTGAATTGCAATATATTATAATTATTATTATTATTATTATTATTCACGATC
>OMNV01016674.1:0-11776 GCA_900303265.1 Brotula barbata | reverse complement strand
GCAATACACCAACAAGTGCCTGCCTGGGCTACAGAGCAACTATTTAGAATTTTAAAAAGCTGATATGCGGTTTCAAAAAAAGACTCAGACAGGAAGTGGTACTCCCACATTTCAGTAAATTTTCTTATGATGCGCCGTGGAATAAAAAGCCATGATTATTATTATTATTAGACAGCAGATATGAGAGCATGTAGGCACTTTTTGCTACAAACACCAAATTTAGTTGTAGTAAAAAGTTGTAAAAGTTCAAGTGTGAATTCTCATCCTGTGATATTAAGATCAGAAGTCAACAAGGAGCAGAATGGAAGTAATAATCATGTCCTCACATTAGCATTTGGAACGGAAGACACGTATCCTCTTACAAGGCTTCATTAATTCTTATGTTTGTTTAGCATTTTTTGTACCTGTAAAATCTTATTGTCAAATCAAATTCTACAAAATCTCATCTTTGTTCCACATAAGACAGAATATACGTACAAAACACAACCACTAATTCCATGCAAATTACTGAGCCACTCACCCTAAAAGCTAACTCAAGCGAGCAAAATTAGTATTTTCAACTTAATACAAATTGTCCCACCACAAAAACGATATGAAGACATTTACATAATAGAAATAAAAAATAAAAGGAACTTTTATTTTGCCATTTCCTTCTAACTGGATTACAATATATGTGTTACATTGGTAATTAAGGGGCAATCAGTCAGTCATTTGTGGGTCAAAAAATGTAAGAGATACAATGTGCATCACAATGCAAAAAAGTACACATATAGTATGTGTACATAATCATTATTTATTCATAATTTTTCCTTCTTTCCTCCTTTCTTTACCACCCAATACCCCTCACGGTGAAAAGGAAACAGTCTGCATTTATAATTCAGATTGATTAACAGTCATTAAAATTGTTTTTAAATAAATCTCATGACATTGGTGACATTGGTGTAATCGTCCAAATCATCTTTTAATCATCTCTCAGATAATTCTCAGACTTCCGTGTATCTTTACTTTTTTTTTGCCCCCTAATGTCTTAAATCAATATAACCATGCAGGCTCCTGACATGAAGGTGTTTTCAGTAAGATTTAAAGAGTAGCTTTATTTTTGTACAAGTCATCATGGGAGAGGACCTTTATTGTCTTTAGTCCATCGTCTGTCCATTACAAAGCTTTACTGTGCATCCTCATGTTATCTTAGCCACTGCACCTCCTGCTAATGTGTGCTGTATTCATAGATATTCAGTATTGCAGAACCCCCACTGCACCTCATAACTGCCTCCTTCCCCTCCTCATCTCCAGTCCTCTAACCTCCATCTTCTCTGCCCCTCCACCACCCGTACATCCATCAGAGTGCTGTCATGGTAGAGGGGCTTCCGTGCTCCTTCCTGATGCGGCCATCAAGGCCCTCCATCTAACACAAGCCGACACATCATAATAACAGTAAGAGGCCTTTCCTGTCCAGTGTCATGCTTGGAGAGATTAGTTCCCCTCCACAAAACCCAGGTAATTTGCTTTTGCTGAAACACATTTGTAGATCGTATTCTTTCAGGTTAACTAGTTCATGAGAGGAGATGAGACACTTGCTGCACACTGTTTGCTCCTTTATGCCGTCATGCCTTTGACTGTATCACAACCAAACAGACTTAAAGCGACCTACTTGTGTGCCTGTGTGTGCAAAGTGGTTCTGGGAGTAAATAAGTGTGTGTGTGTGTGTGTGTGTGTATGTTTTTGTCTTAGATTTGTGTATATTCTACTCGGGTGCCTCATAGACACAACTACTCAATACATGATGCAAAGCTTGCAGTAACTTTCCTAAGCCTCTCAGAACGTTTTATTTTACCATTACTTACTGTTTTGACATTTCAGAAAAATGCCTTAAATTATATTTTCTAGCCTGAATTTCTACCTGAAGTTACCCAGAATCAAATATTTCCTATTGTACAACTATTTGTACTTTACATATATATATACTGTGTATGTGTATGTGGCGTGTGTATGTGTATGTGTATATCCATCCAGCTCCATATACTGTAGTACATATACAGCTGTAGATTGTATGTATTGCGATGTATTTTGTATATCTGCATACATATAGGCTGTCCCAGAACCCTTATTTATAGAAATTATTATTATAATGGATATAATAAAGCTGATTGTTCAGTTCTGTCATGCTTTCTCCTTAAAATCTCATTGAAACAGCATTGAACTTCACTGAAACACACAAAGAAAAAGATAATCTCTCCAAACAGCAATTAAGAATTAATCATCCATTCATTAATGACTGCAAGGATGTTAATGGGTACAAAATAGATTTGTGGTTCAAAATCAGAACAGAACAGAAACAATAGAGCGTGTGTGTTTACGGGTACATTAGGGTTAAATCTATTCTAGCAAATCTCGGATTTGGATATGTGCGTGATTTGTTGTGGGTTTAACTCAGTAGTTAAATCACACATAGTACATGAGGTGACCACTGAGGGACAAGTCAGTAAAGCATAGTTGTTTTATGGCTGTCATTATTTCCTCCTGAATTATTGGACGGGCGAGTTACAGAGAAGTAAGTGTTTGAATATGTCACTGAATTTAATTCATCTAAAATCTTCTGACAAGTCTGTCACAGCCCAAAATTGAACCTGGAACCTTTGAAAAAAGAAACTTACACAGAATTAAGTCAGGTCAGGTAATTTTTTAGGAATAAAAAGTCAATTATGTCATTAGATTTTTTTTTTTATTAATCACAGAGGAATTCTTTAAATCCCCCGCGTGTATGAATGGCCCACGCAGTGTGTTTTCACATTTGCTGCATGATCATATTTCATAAACACTGCATTTGAATTTTTATGTACAGAGTATGCAATATTCATGATAAACTGAATATGTAAATAGCTAACCTTTATTTATGAGGCTCTGCCAGAGTCCTGCTCTTAAGTATTACTTGGGATGATAAGATGGATCGTCAAAAATGTTTGTTAGGGGAATACTTGTGTGGCCGTGGGATGATTGATAATTAACAGCTTAATCTATAGGGGTTGGAGGTTGTAATTCTCTGCCCCGTGCCTCTCTCTGACAGCTTCTTTTTCCGAGGCTGAAAAAAAATAAATGGTCATATTTGTAATTCCAAACAATGGCTAAAAAATCCACATCACACACGCTGAAGCACAGGCGGAGAGAGTGTGTTTTTATGCAGCGTGCTGTGCTGCCTTGTATTAGGATGTACAGTAGCAGAGCACAGAGCTGAGAATATCTGCACCTTTATTTGAATGAATCACCCAGGAAAGAGCCCAGAACTCACGTCTGCATCTTTTAGTCACACATTTAATCCTAATGCTACATTCCATTACATTTCCAGCCCGTAAGTGCCTTGGAATTACCCGTCCCATCCTGGAGGAGTCCTTTTTCTTATTGTTTAGAGAGTGGTTAGCATGCCGCGGATGCTCCAAATACGATTTTACATCCACTTATGGAAATCCATTGTTCCTTGAACATTTCCACATACAAACCAATATGTGCTTTTCTAAAAGGTCTAAGACCTCAATTACATCAAAGACAGTTTGTCCTGCTGCTGGGCTGCCTGCTAAAGGCCTGAAACAACTGTGTCAATGCTACCCCCTTGTGACCGCACTGCAGCAGGAGCATTTTCTATCCTCGCAGTCGTCTCCTCCTGCAATAAATAGTGGGGAAACAGTCCATTTAAATAATACAAAGAAGGTTTTTGACACATTTTTAAGATCTGTGAGAGCTTATTGTGCACGTGAGAGCTTATAGAGATTTTCAAATGATGGAATGTAATATAAACATATAAGACATTTCTCTGTTATAGCCGTGCCCGTTATTCTGCATTTTCTGTGTAACGAGCTCGATTTTAAATTGCAACTACAGCGTGTATTTTTAAGGGCAATTGTCTGAAGTCTCGGCGTCGCAGTTTGAACTACGAAGCGGTGAATAATAAAGATGAAAAGAAAGTCTGAGAGAGAGAGATTCTATTTGCACAATGCAATTGAAATGTGTCATCACAGCACCCCTCGCATTTGTAGTCCCAAGATCTCTTTCATTAGCACCAAAGACGTCTAGAAAGTTGCCACGCTGACATGCAGACAGATGTGCATGTCAGAGGCATGAGAGGGAATATTTTGGAGGGCAATCCTCCTGCTGTCCCAACCCTGGCAAGAGGAACGCATGCAGTCTTTTATTGTATGGGGTTGAAAAGAAATAATTAGACACACAGATATATAATTCTGCACGGCGGCGTGGCTCACTTGTCACGGGTGGCAGGAAGAAAAAGGGCTCGAATTCTCTGAAGTGCAGTTTGCCACAGGCCGCTGCTTTTATTCCCCAAGTTTGCTTTACCTTCAAAGCAGCAACAATGGAATGCAAAGTTGGAGCGCGGGGTTTTCCTCCTTTGTTATTCAGATTTCTCAAAAGGGAAATAGTTTAGCAGCGTTATTATTCCATCACACAATCAGTGGGGCTTAAAACGGTGACTTTAGAGTCTGGAGTAAATTATCCAAATTCTTGACTAGATGAGATAAATGCATTAAAAGACCACACATCACCTCTGGGAGCGATAAAATGTACACCGAATAATATTATTTTATATGTATATATATATGTATATATGTATATAATAGTGCACGATGACGATCCAGCAGGTTTTAAAATGATAGTAATGACCTTAACGATGTAGTAATGTCTTCCCCATAGCAATAAAAGCTCCTGGTTCAGGGTTTGGTGGATGATGTGAATTGAGATGACATCTTCCATCAGCATCACCAAAAAGTGGGAGGGAGCAGATCATCAATCAGAACGGGGATGCCAATAGTAATAACCAATGATGCTGCGTGCTGAGAGATTAGTGCTGTAAAATGGTGCCAGAAAAAGCATCACCATATATCCCCCTGCCCAGCATAGAGCAGCCTAACACACAGGCTGATTTAACCCCTGCAACACCAAGGACAACAATGGACTGGAAACAGAGCGCGGAAAGAGGCAAACAGTTCAGGGGGACTGAGAGGATTTGGGATACATTTAATGGGCCTTTTCACATCAGTGACAGCACATATAAGAGTAATTAAAAAAGCAAGAAAAAACAAAACAAAAAATCCATTATAGTCACTATGTCATTATGTTTTTGAGCTACTTTTGATTCTTTATTACTCATTTGGTGTCATTTAGATAAGATGAGTTTTTTAAGCTATGACACTTTCCCTTCAAATTCTCTTCATTCTGAGTGTGTTAAGTATCATTTCATACAGATTTCCCCAGAATGCATCCTGACTTTGGCCTTTTCTCTACAAATTAAAATAAATCGTATAAATATGGACTATTTGGAGGTTGCTGCAGGGTTTAAGATGCTAACTCTTTATTGGACGATACTTCACGTATTTCTCTAATTTGACAACAACACTAAATTGAACTCTGCGTGTTGAGGTCCATAATTTGCTGTAGTCCCACGAAGGAACGTCTGCTGAGGCCTCATCAGGGGGCTGCTGATGTTGACCCCCCCCCCCTCACCCCCTCCAGGTTAGGGCACGTCAATCACAGGACATGTGATTGCAGGACTCCCGCCTCCTCTCTCATTGACACCTCCCATTGACTTTCCTTCACCCAGATCAGTGAGCCTAAACCATTTCATTCAGGGTGACCCGTTGCACCCACACACACACACTGGACAGGTTGATTTGTGCTCAATACGGCGATGACTTTTATCCACTTCTGCATGTAGAGTATATTCTGCCTGACTGTAGGCTTTGGTCTCTCATTAACAGTCTGTACGTGGAAAAACAACAGACCGGAAAGTGTTGCTCCCAGCGCCACGCACGCAAACAAAACAATGTTCGCTTCAAAGGAAGAGAAATAGCATTTGAGTATTTTCCTCTGACCTCGGGTCCATGTATGTAAACATGTGACCTAATATCATGCTACAGTGCTGTTATTTATGTCATATAATCATTTCAACTCCCTCAGGATGCAGTCGGCACACAAACATGACCAAAATACATATTTAGATTTATTTGTCTGCAACTGTCCAATAAAACATATCCTTTGCATTTCCATCTCTGGGCTTTGGTCCCAGTGGGAGTTGCTGGCTGAGAAATGTTGTGCTTTCAAGCTTCAGGGAACAGCGATGTGAGCAATGTTCAGGGCGGAGGGAAAAAAAAAAAAAAAAAAGTGGTACGCCGCCTAAGTGTTGTACTATAAAGAGAGAAGAAGCAGGTTTTCACATCCCAAAAGCCTCCAAGGGTTTAACTCTGCAGCGGAATGTGGGTGCAATCATCATGCTCATCTCAGGAGAGACTACACTGAGCTCTCCAACACTCGCTCAATCTTTTTGTCTCATCTTCCTCTTATTCCTCACTCGTTTGTCCGTCGCCTCTCGCTAAAACAAACCATTTGGACAACGTGTTTTCCATAAAGCAGAAGCGTTTTCAAACACCCAAATGAATATTGCTGATGGAAATAAAACGTGCGAGTTTGTAATGAAACCGGCCGATTGTGAAAGCAGAAAGCAATATTTAATGACGTGCTTATGGAGAAAAAAAAATAAAGACAGGCTTGAAGAAAGTTATGTCCTTCAGCGGATTTCATCGTCATGCCATCCACACATGTTTTAGGGTGTTTGTGGCAGCGGAGGCATCCCCCCGGCGACCAGAGTCATAAATGAATTACTATAAAAAGGGTTACGCCAGGGCTAGATGGCTTTTACGTAATTGTGCGGTGGTGAAAGGGGGTAAGGGTCTTTCCATAAAATTTCAATAAATTTAGCATTTTCTCGCTGACTTGTTGCCCCATCGAAAGTAGACGTAGAATATTAGACTGGAAGAAATGAGGTGCTGGGAAACGCGTTGTAATTATACAATAGTTAGCAATACGGCCTACGTAAGCGTTTGCTTTTTATGATCTTTTTTTTTTAATGATAATTGCTTCTTTTTTTTCATTGTCCTGCACTTTATGGAGTAATATCATGAGGAGAACGTGTGTTGAACACGGCGACAACAATTAAAATAAAAATAGTTTTTAAAATTTTACTTCTGTCGCGTTTGTGACAGCATGTACGTGTAACGTGTAAATGCTAGCATTCGTTTATTTTAGAGGCTTGAGTCTTCACTTTTTTGCTGCTTTGTAGAGCAAATAGTCAAATATTGCGCTACCAAAATTGTTACACTGTACTAGCTGGATAGCATAGCGTGTCGTGAATGCTAAGGATTGCTAGCTGGTTAGCGCTAATGTTACAAAGCGCAAAAAATAGCATTTACCTCAGCCAGCTGTAGATATGCAGTGTTCCATCCTGAATCAAACGTCCCTGCTGAAAGTTTTGAGTTCCGTGGTGCACAACGCTCAACGAAAAAATAAACAAAAAATGGCTGCACACAAGCTTGCTAGCTAACTGGCTTCACAATCAGAGTTTACAATTTTGCACGGTACACATATTATACTGTATAATTACACATTCGTATTCATTTAATTAAATAAACTGTATTCATATTCAAAAATGTTATTACCAAGCCATTTGAAAGTAGTTTGAAACATATTCTCCTTTTTGCTGCCACTTTGACTGACATCAGAGAAAGTGTTTCTCTGTGATGTTGCAGCAGATGAAACTGCCCTGAGTTTCCCAGTTGGAGCTCCGACTTCATCAGCCATTCCTTAGTTCTTTTTAAAGTAGGAGGATGAAACTTTTTGGAACACAGCATAACATTGTAACACTTAAAACGGTGGTTGTTATTTCTGTCCTTCTTCTGAAGTGAAGTTAGCGGTAATTTGGTGTTTGCACAATGAGCTTGTTATGATTTTAGTCCTGCTTCAACTCTGTCTTACGCTTCAAATTCTTCCAAAAAGTTTTTAAAATAGATTTTGTAAAAATCTGTACGATGTGTCCCCTTTTAATAAATGTCAATCGTCGTCATCTTCATTCATAACATCTCCGTAACAATGACTGCTGAGTGTTATGAGCGTTACAGCACCAAATGAAATCCAGCAGCAGCCGGCCCTCGTCCCCCGGGGATTACAACGGCCTTTGTTATTAAGAACGCCTTTAAGAATAACATCAAGTTAACCACGTTACAATATAATAAATGTGTTGCCTAAAAGCTCTCATTTGCATTGGCCACAGAAAACCGAACTAAAGGAAATTCAGTGTAATATTGTTCACGTAGCCTGGTGCTGACACAGCAGCTCTGATACAATACTCCTTAAAGTTGTTAATTTATGTAGCGTAAATTACGATTGGAAATGAAGCGATACGAAAGCGTCCCGTCCTACCTCTGCTTTGGTCGACAGTGTATCAGGAATATTGGTTTCTCCCACTATCTGTAATTAGCAATGATCAAGAAGAATTATAAGCAGCGGTTAACAACATTGGACCCCTGGATGACCCTGATAGATGGTCAATTATAGTGATCAGGTCATGGCGTTTATTGGATTTAAAGTGGCAGTGATGGCCTAGTCTGGGTAATTATCACATTTATGCATGATTTAAGGCGACAGTGAATGAGGCGACGGGAAGGACTCGACTTAAATTTAATCATTTTCTTATCTATGTATTTCTGCAAGAGTTAACAATGAATGACCATGAGGGGAGTAACGCACAGAGACTGGGACTAAGACACAACGCAGGCAGGACATGTCATATCAGAGACGGAGGGGACATTTGCTGCCTCAGACAACGTGTCTCTGAACCGTGTTCACATCTGGTTCATGGGGGGTCTTTGTGATTAATATGATGAATTACTGTTGATCTACAGGAAATATGTATATAAGTAAATAACGTATAGTTAACTAAAATGATAGTGGAAGGGATCAACCTTAACAGTAAGTAATTTTTGGTTTGCTCTGACCTTAGATTCCCAAAAATGATGCAGGCGGTCTCATGTTACATAAGAAAGTTGTTGACTTTTCCTAAAATTTCTGTCAATCCTTAACGTCTCCCCAAAAATCAAGGATGCACACCTCTCTCACTACCACTTTGATTGGTTTGGTAATGTCAACCAGTGACATTCTTTGTAAGTAATGAATAGTTGAGTGGAATTTATGCAGTATGGTGTGTTTTTATCATATTCACATTTATATTACAACTTTGAATTTTTGACCAAAATGTGTCTGTGTCTGTCTGTTAGAGGAAAAAGTAGCAAACATTTACAATCACATAATTTGGGTCTGTTACTCAGATTCAGTTAACGTCAAATTATGCTAATTTCAATCTGATTACGGTTTTCACTGCTCAGATGACATTTAAAATTTTATTCATAGCCTTGATATAATCAAAGATGTAGCCTGCGTGTGAACGTATTCAATATAAAGCTACGATTCAGCAGTATAAAATGTGTTAGAGGTATAGAACTGTACATTTAATCTGCATGCCAAGTCTTTTTTTTACATTACTGACTTAAAGATAATGATGGTAAATGTTTGGATTTAATATCTATGCTCTCACTGCGCCCTGTAATATTTAGGGTTTTATTCCAGCCTTTTGGTTTGTTGTGTATTTTATTGCGATGTCTGTGAAGAAGTTGAATTTTACGCCAAAACATCTCACGTTCAGCAGCTTCTAGTTTTGCTTGCAGGGGGAATACACCGATAGAGAGCAGATGCTACACACCAATCAGAGATGTCAATAAATTTTTCTTTTCCTCCCCATCATCCATTATTCTCTGCCTGTTTCACAGAAAAGCATCAGGCAGCCACAGACAGCTTTCTGAATCCAGACACCTGAATATGATCAACTGAAAAACTGCTGCTCAGCTCCTCCGGTAACGGAGGGAATACATCAGTGCCTTGTTTATTTACTTTTTCCACATGCCAGAAAAGGTCAGAGTCAGAGGATTATACCGCTCGGCCCGAGTAGAACTCAATAAAAGCCCAGCAATGAAAACAATATCATCCATATTTTAAACAGCTGGCACCTAACACAGGGAGCCTTACACTAGGGTGCCAATTATTCTACATCTCAGGGTTTTGTAGCAAACCACAGCAGCTCAGGTGTACTTCCAAAATAAAACTCTTATTTCACCAATACGTCTGTTTGCACATGAGACCAAATATGAAAGCTATCATTAACATTTAAATGTATTTTAACGGTGACCCAATAAGTAAATGCTGAGGGCGAAACGCAGATTTATTGGTCTTTAAATGCAGATGTTTTTCAGCCAGTGAGTGTGTTGTTTTCATAGCCTGGGTTTGTTTTTCCTCTGTGGACTTATTAAAGTCAGTGCAGCACAGTCTGTGCTCTATAATCCTGATGTATTATTAATCATGTCTTCCTGTGCAACTCCAAAAAACTTCCCCTTTTGATTTTTAACGTAAAAGTGCACTGGAATTGAAATCGGGCCAGGTCTGGGCTGACAGGATGCTTTATTTTCTTGCCATTAGAATCTAAAGCAAGTACACACAATAGTGGCATTGTGTGCTGTTGGAAATATTTTGGCACCGTCGATCCCGGCTCTGTTTACAGCGGAACGTGTGCATGAGCGCAGTGCTTCCAGTGTGTACAGCTGTAAGTTCATAAGTTATAATCATACTGTAGAGATGAAGTTGGCGGAGACACAGACAGAGCTCGCACTCCTCATTCTGCCAGATTTGTCAAAATTCTACAGCCCTATATTGAATCATCATAGTTAAAGTCAAAGTTTAGTTGTATTAGGTCTTCTCTGCATCGATTCAGCCGATCAGCGGTGTTTAAATTACATTTATTACGGCATTTAAAGCCAATACTTTCTCATACATTATCATTACAATGGACATTACAAAACTTCGGGATTGAACTACATTTCCAGGCGCAAAATTTCAGATCTTTATCCTGATCCAGACCAAAAAGCATCTATTTATAGTCTGTTATAAATAAATGTGTCTGGATGTTTTTAATGGAGGTCTCACAATATCACCACAACATTTAAACTTTGATTAGACTTCATTAATTCCAAAGAAATGTATTTTTTTTCCAAAAGTTGTGTTTATTGGATTTGCATAAAGCCACTTATGCTCACTCCAAGTAACAGACCTAGATTGATTGATTGAGTTCAGGGTGCAGACACTACCAGATAATCCATACCTGTCTTACATGCATAAGCTGGACTGCAAAGGTTTTAGTATTAAAGAAAAGAAGAAAAAAAAAAGAAGAAGAGAAAAATGACATTAAATTCATTGAATTAAAAAACATAAATAAGATGAACTGTTTATCTGAAACTGTACTCAATCACCAATTAATTTTCCAGTAAACAAACGTATATATATATATATATATATATATATATAAATGTCATTACCATAAGTTCAAATGTGGTTGAAAATCTCCTGTGTACTAAATTCTATACAAAAATCATACACTTGTACGATGATTTGATTATTTTTTGAGAATGAAAAACAATTACTATGCATTACTGAGAATATTTTTGTTTGTAAAAGATATAAAGTGAATGCAGGCTGTTTGCGACTATAGATCTAGAATTTGGGAGTCGTGCTCTCATCCAGCCCAGCACTCTGCCATCACTGCAGGTGCTGTGCTGTGCTGTGCTCTCTCTCTCTCTCTCTCTCTCTCTCTCTCTCTCTCTTCTTTTTGCCTCGGTTGGGTAAGATGATAATCCAAGCCTAGTCCACTGACAGACTGCAACATGATTCACTTGGACAGTGACTGACTGCACATCCAATTTGTTTCAACTCCAGAGCAGCGGCTTATTATCTGAAATGCATGAGATGTCTGCGCATGAGAGGCGTGATCAGCTGGGGCATGCGCCGGGGCTGCTGGGAAAGTAATCAATAAGGGATTGTCTCTTGTAGTTTAGGCCGACAC
>OMNV01016672.1:2888-12999 GCA_900303265.1 Brotula barbata | reverse complement strand
GGGGAGGGGAGAAAATGAGCCGCTGTGGAAACCGATGGCCGGCGTGATATTTCAAAAGGTTACGCTGCATCCAGCTCGCCGATTGTTTTCGGTGGATTTATATTTGTTTAAAGGGGGGTTGTGGTTGTCACTGATAACAAATGCGCTGACAAACAACTGGGCAGCGTGCCATTTGGAATTCATTTAACAAGACAAGGTAGAGATAAAGGCGCCACCTCAACTGTCTGCGGGCGACACTTCGTAAATCAGAGAGGGAACGGATGAATTAGAACGGCGTGAAAGTCTCTCTTCTGAAGGACGCCGGCAGTGTGTCTATTTACAAACAGCTGGCCCGCAGCACAGGTCAGCACTCACTCCTCCGCTATCTCTCCTTTCAAATGTAGCGCCGGTCCGAGATGTACAGTGAGATAAAAAGACATCAGGCTAATTTAGAGCGTCCCGTTGAACGGCTGTCTTTTGAATGTAGCGTTGCCGTCTGTCCTGTGTGTGATCTGCGTCGTCTTAAAAGAGACGAGGACGAGAGACAAGGAACTCTGCTGCAGAAATCGGAACGTCTAAGAGTAAAGGATCTAGCATCGTGTCAGTATGGGTGACAGATGAAAGAGACCACGCACAAAAGAAAAAATAGAGTTTGAGAAAGAAGTTTGACCACCTAAAAAGACATCTGCATGAAAATTATATTTTTTTGACGTGAAAACAATGATAATTCTTGTAGTTCTAGATAGTTCATGTAAAGACGAGTTGTGAATATAGAAAATGTGACAATTATGAAAGATTATTTTCCTATATGGAAGTCAAAAGTTGTCAGATTTGTTTGTTTGTTTACACCGGGACAATAAATTGTTGTTAAGCAAAAAATAAAGTAGATTGCAGATTTTCCATATAAGATTTAGTTTGACAGGGTATTTACCAAAAATACGCCCATCATCATCATCATCATCATCATCATCATCATCACGCCCAGCCCACCATTTAAAAAGTTGCACCGTGGGAAATGCGATCGTTTCACAGTACACAACTTTCTGCCCTCGTAATCGATCTCGTAAACTCATTGCGGTTTGCAAACTACAGGACCGTCAATGACAATGACGTGAGATCACAGATTACAAGATTTGACACCCGGAGGAGTCCAAGACAATCCCGTTTAGTCTCCAAATGATGTTCAGGAACGTGCGAGAGAGAGAGAGAGAGAGAGAGAGAGAGAGAGATGATGATGATGATGCAAGGCCGCGAGTGAGCTAGGATTCCCTGCTTCCAAAAATGGATGTCTTTAAGAGTGATTAAAATTGTTTTGGCATTTACAGCTTGTGCAACATTTCATCATTTGCAGCAGATTTCATCCCTAATATAGCATAACTGGATGTATAAAACTTAATAAAGATTTGGAGAGCAATGATCCACAGTTTTGGCATCTGGTAAATATTTGGAGGTGCACGAGCGACACGGTGGGAAAAAAAATCTTCGCCTCGGAGCGAAAGCATCTGTATGATGGCAGACGCTCCGCTGATCCCCCCTGAGGGTGTCAAACGGGGTCCCTCCCTCTCCGGTGGATAAACCCACGGGATGTTTGAACCCGTTTGCCGTGGTTCACCTGCACGTTGTCCAACAGATTACCGTGGTTTCAGACACGGGGGTGCGGCTCTTCTTTCCGGCCATTTCACGCTCCGACGGACCCCACCCCAGTGCCAGACGGAGGTCAGAGCTGGATGATGCCTCCGCGGCGGCATTATTGTTGCATAAAGATATAAAGATGTCGTCAAACGCATGTGAACGCCGCCGCATAGCGACGAGTAAAACGACTGACAAAAGGCGTTGATTTGTTTTTAAACGCTTTGCTCGTGATATAGTCAGTAAACGTTGATATGATCGCCGCGCGGATCGTTGGCTTTCAAAGTAAAACCGCAATTTGTTACGCTTTTTAATTTTCACGCTCCGTATTAAACAAAAGCCGTTATCCTCACATTTCTGCGCATCAGTTGATCACTCTCGTACGTAATAACCCCCCCAAAAAAGGCAGAATAATAAAAATGTAAATGGATACTGCAGGATAATTCGCCGTTTATGAGAATCTCTGCTCCAACGATCCATTTCTGAGCGCAGGCGATCATCGCCTAATAGTCTGAGAGCATTATCATAGACACACCGTCGGCGATGCACAATTTGCTTACTCGGCAGAATTTGGCCGCGTTCGGACGGATTTTATGTAAGATCGCGCTGCTTACCCAAACACAACGTTGACTCATAGTGCCATAAATATTTCACACGACAAGAAAATGCACTATATGATGTGTTCGGAGCTGCGACGACATCGTCTGGAAACAGTATTGACGAATGACACCTGCACGCATAAAATGTCTGAATCGTGGTTCGTGCCGCTACTGGGCTCCATCGTCAGGTGATATATTAGCTTTATAAAAGCTGTAAATACAGAAAGACATGACCGATCCAGATTTCTCCTCCACATTGTGTATCTATTATGCATGCAGAGGCCAATATTTAACCATGGCAGAATGTGCTGACGTATTAAAAAAAAAACCCCACTGCAGAGCAGCTTGTAGTATTTGTGGCGTGATTTATTCCAATCAATAACTTCAGATGAAGGATATGAGAGAAACTGCATTTTCCTGCGAGTTAAAGGAAAATGCCTGTGCCACGGACATTTCCACTTATCGCCATCGTTCCCTCCGTACTTTATGGCCATCTTGATTTTCTGAGTGACCAAAGTATGATTGAGCAAAGTATTTTTCAAACTCAGCGTACTACTTAATGTATACAAACCCTGACTCGGTTTGATACGCTTGAACTTAAAATGGGAAAACACATTCTCGTCACTCCAAAAACGTTACACATCGGGTTGAAGTCGTATGCGATAACTTGTATTGTTATAACGTGATAATAGTCACGTCATAACATGAATAGGATATTCTTATAACGTGAAAGGTTATAACACGATAAATGGTATAAACTTTTCACTTTATAACAATATAAATTATCACTCGTAGCATGTAGCATTTATATTGCTATAATGTGAAAAGTTTCACATTGTAACGCGATGAACGGTATAAACTTTTCACATTATAACTATACAAATTATGTTATAATGTGAAACTTTAATGTTATAACAATCTATCAATTATATTGTTATGATGTGAAACATTTCACGTTATAACACGATAAATGGTACATTGTTACTGTTAAGTTTGACCTGATATTAACGTGAAAATATATTGTTATAAAGTAAAAAACATCTTGTTATAACAATGAACTTTTCCCATTATTTCGGTCTGTTTTTCTGTTTCTGCCGAGGCAGCAGTCATCGTTCGTACACTGGGAAGCGGTTTGCTTGTAATGAAGGCTTTCCTGGCTCCTCTTTGTCTTTCATAAGTGCTGGCAGGTTCCCAGATATCAAGTGCTCAACTCCTTCATACAAACCAAGTGTAAACTTCCATTTTATTCATGAAAAACATCAGTCATTCAGTGAATTTCTGGCATAGAAAAACACCTTTTGGACACAAATAAATAAATGTGTCTTTGGGTTTGCGACCATAGCACCACTAAAGTGGCCGAAACGTGTTGATTCCACACCTCTGGAAAGGTCAGATGTACGGTACGGCGAGCCTGTTCTGTTGCTTTCTGTTGGATCGTGGCTACGGCTGTATTTAAGTGGCCGCTGTGTGACGGAACGTACCATGACAAACACATTTCCGGCTCTGGCTTATCAAATCGGACCTAACTTTCCTTTTAAAGTGCAAATTTCCCTGAAAACGGTGGCTGCATTGTATCGGGGGCCGTACCTAAAGGATAAGGCCCGAGGCTCTGATAAGTTTTCATTTGGATGTCTCGGTTGTTTGTCTGCAGGATTACTCAACGTTTGAGCTTTGAATTTTGATAACTTGGTGGGAGGGTGGAAAAAAAAAACACATTTTAGTCTCTGATGGGACGTGGACGGAGGATTTGACCGAACCGAGTCAGACGGCGAGGTTGTTTCTGTCGTTTAATTTCTTTATCAGTAATAAAACAAGCGTCCCAAGAGTCTGGAGGAGTAAAAAAAAAAAAAAAAACACAGTAGGCAATATCTACAACATCAAAGTTGTCAGTTCATAACAAGAATATATCGCATTGGAGAATAATCCAGGTCAGCGGTGGAGTCGGTTAATAATAGCAGACTCTTTCAAGGTTATCCTGAGTGTTTCATGTAGGGCAGAAAAAGTGGTGGCTGTATTTCCTGCGTTGAGTGGCAGATACAGAACAATGCTTCATTGAGCTCGGAGCACTTTACTCCGGGCCCAAGCATGTGGCCTTGATTTAGGTGAATGAGCACATCCCATTTATATTCAGGCAATCAGCAATAGCTCACAGAGACACATGCACACACCCTCTCTGTGTGTGTGTGTGTGTGTGTGTGTATGTGTGTGTCTGTCTCTCATGACACTGCTGAGACAAGTGGAAAAGCAAAAACGCCCGGCATCACAGGAGAGAGAGAGAGAGAGAGAGAGATCAACTCCCACACCTGGATGTTCACTCCCAGTCAGCAGTAGGAAAGTGGTTGAACCCGGCTGCAGCTGCGTGACGCCTGGTTGCCCTCGTCCCTCTCCACCTTGAGGTCTGGACTGATGGTCCCCAGAGTCCAGGCCTACAGGCTGCCTGACCCCTTCCCTGTTTATCCAGGGTGAACCAGGTGCAGCGTTTTACCGCCTCTATCCTGGAGAGAGACAGAGAGAGAGAGGGCACGGACGGTGTAATGTGTGTGAGGGATTCTTCATCCTGCCCACTCTGCAGCATTAAAGTGTACCAGTGTGCACAAATAGGGAGAAAATGATAAGAAAGCAATAAAAATGTGTCAAACCGTTAAACATTTTAATCCGGATTAATCCGTGGGTTTAATGGCAAAGAATTGCAACATTGATCGCAAATTTACACTCAAGTTTGACCCTGAGAAAAGATTTTAAGTGCAATGTGTTTGAAAACGTGTGTGTGTATCATGCAAATGTATCTATTTAGCAGCAATTTATCTTATCTTATCTTATCTTATCTTATCTTATCTTATCTTACACTCAAGTCATTAAGGCCCAAATCATGTAAAAAATAAACATCTGTATTGCCACTGTAAAATTTATAAAAAAAGAAAAAAAAAGAGATGAAAAGACCATCAGGCGATCACGTTAATGGACAAGCTTAATGACTTTTAGGAGAAAATATAGTATAATTAGTGATTTGCTTGATGAAAGCGTAGCCCTGCTGAATATCTTTTTGGGAATGTCTGAAATTAGTGTGGGCAAAATTAAAGATTATAATCTGCGTTACACCACTTAAAGCCCACGTGTCAACAAGATTACACGTCCCCGATATTTGCATAATCACATCGCTCCGATCTGTACCGAACGACGCTGGACCGGGACACAGATTGGATAATAGCGGCCGTCGTCTTGATTCTGCCTGGGCGTGTGAAGGCCTCTGTGATTTCTGCCAAACCCGGTCAGAAATATCACATCGGGACGGTTTGTGCACGTTATCTAAATTTGGTTGCAATTATGAAACAAAGCCGGAGTGACGAGCCTCTAATTTGCATTGTCATGTGGCTGTACAGCCTGGGGCAGCACCGGTAGCGATGATAACACGGAGGAACACACTCTTTTTGTCTTGTTTCTGTCTGTGGGGGACAGCGCTGAATGTTCACTAATAGAGTGAACTGTGGGTGATGGGCTGACATATCCCTAAGCTCAGCACACCCACACACACACACACACACACACACACACACACACATACAGTACATATTCCACTTCCTATTTTCACCTTCCAGTCGCATCGTGGAATTTTGAGTGGATTTCCAAGGAAAACGTAAAGTTAATAGCAGATTTTGGGAGAGTTTTTAATGAAAAAGAAAGAAAATATGGCCAGAAATCACTCTGGGAGCTTTTTTTTTTTCGTTAATGTCCACTGAAATTCCCCATCCTAGTAGGTCCTCGGAGCGAATAACTCCACCGTGCAACCTTTTCCTCAAATCCCAATTTCTGTCTTTCTCCCTTCCTCCAGGCAGGAGGAGAACGTGAAATCATCCGCTTAAGTTTTGCTTTGAGACGGACGAGAAGGTGCAATCTTGCAAGAAAAAACTGTCATTTCACGCCTTTCGTATTTATATATGTCGCAGAGTCGAGAGAAGGTGACAGACAAACTGTACTCTCCTCTTTTTTCCTTTTTTTTTTTGTGCCAGGCATCATTGTGACGAACAGAGCGCAAAAAGTAGACGCTAAGTATTTGTATGAGCGATGGATCGTAACAATAAGGCCACGTCAATACGTGATTAATGGGTACCGCTGGAAACGGCATTCTTGCCAAAATAACAGCAAAAAAATCCATCCGTCTGACGCCCGATTTGTCTGTTGTGGAGATTCTTTCTCCTCCAAATGAAAAACTACAGTAACTGCGATGAGATTACTTGAAACACGGCACAAACTAAGCTGTTTGCGATATTCTCAAGCAATCCGAGGTCATTTTCTGAAGCGAGGTGGAATTGCTGCAAAGAATAAAAGCTAGAATCCCGAACAAAATTCTAATTAAAGGCGGCCCTAAACATAAATAAATTAGCATAATTACCATGTCCGACTGTAAACAAAAGCTGTTGCTGCGTCTCACCTGTTGCACGTTTGTGTCCTCATTTGGACTTGAAACTGAGATCGGTGACCAAATTGTGCTCATTCTGTATCTTACAATGCCTCCACACGATGGATTCCAATCTAAGGCGAAATTGAGTAACTTCTTCAATTACTTAGTTCATTTGAAGTTCATTTTCAGTGAAACAGGCCTGCGTGTAGAATCTCGTGAATCTCATTTCCAGAGATTTCTCCGAAGAAGTTGATGAACATTCAGTTGACTGAGTTTTTCTTTCTTCTTTTTTTTGGATTGAGTTCTGAATTAAAAATGGCTTGATCGGAGTTCTCGTTCTGTTTTTAGCCCGTGTGTGTGTGCGTGTGTGAGAATCGTGTCTTTCACCCAATCCTCCGTCTTTAAACAGAGCAGCCAGCTTTAACAGACTCTCTCCGGCTTTACCAGTCTCCTACCATCCCGACCGACCCGTCCCTCTCCTTTATCTCCTCCTCCTCTTAAATTCCTCACTCTCTTCCGGCTCCTCCTCTGCATCCCAAGGCTGTCGTGACGCCATCCATTACCAAAAAAAACTCAAAAAAACCTGCATTTCCTTGGCCGGTTGCCTTCTTTTGTCTCTCTCCATCCCCTCAGCTGTATCAGGGCCGTGGACCTGCCTGACAGCCGGTGGAGGAAAAGCAGGCAAAGGCCGTGTGTAACTTCACCTTGAGCTGGCAGATTAGCACCTTCAGCAGCTTATCTCTGCAGCCGTTCGCCGGCGCCGCTATCATTCATGTGTCTGTACGTGAAGATATGTGGGACAACTCAGTTTTCAAGTGGCTTGTGTCCATTTTTTAAAGCCCCAACTTTATATCTTATCATTGAAGTTTTCCCTTGAATTATTTCTTTACAAAACTGCTGACGTGTTTACTAAGGAGTACCTGTTTTTGAATATTTAGATTTTTTTCAGTACGCCAGGTCCTTTTCATTCGTTTTATGTCCATATCGTTCATTTGAAATTGGATTTGTTTGTTGTTGTTTTTTTAGACACATAGATAAAGTCCTGCGGTTTAGATTTCTGCTCAGTCGCCGCCCACTTTTCACAGATTTAGGAAGTCGACCTGGCGTGACACGCATCTGAATTAGGTTCCAAGTCAAATCTTTGAAAAATTAGGGCTGACACGCTCATTAGCGAAAATGTTCTCATAACGCGATCCCCGGGGTGATATTCATGAAACATTAAGCTTTGGACTTTATTCAGTCGCTCAAGATTTTCCACCAAAATTACAGGAATTATCACTTTTGCATTAGGAGACCAAGTTTTCTATTAAAATGGTTAAAATCCTTGAATGACAGGTGTGTAATTGTGGTATTTTATGTAGCTAAGAAGTGTCTTTAGTGGAGGAAAGTGGTGGTTAAATGTGGATAAAAAGAGACAAAAAGCGCTCCAAATTAGAAATGACTTTTATTGTCTAACTGTCTACACGCGATGTTCTGATCTTACTGGTCGAGCAGCTCAGCTATCCAACGTCTGCTTTTAAGCGATACGCTGGCAATTTTACAAAATGTGATAATCTTCAGAAATATACATCCTTAGTAGGTTATTTACAAATTGGGGTATTCCAGAGTTAAGAATTTTACTTTTATAATCCGTCTTCCCCTGAGTTATGTCGTCAACAGCGCGAAGATAGAAGATAGTTAGACCACAGTAAAATCTAATTTATCTCTGGGATTCCCAAATATTACTACTACTGTACTTGACATTATGGGGCAGCATTGCACAAACGATGTGAGGAGGCACAGAGAAGTTAGTGTAGGTTAATAATCCATGAACAGTACAATTGTTTCAGGGTAAAATGTCAGAGGAAAACACTCTCTGCAGCGATGGTGAACATATTTCTGTGTAATTAGGTGTGGTGTAACTTCATTTAGAGGGGGAATTTGGAGAGGCTTTTCAGCGATGGCTATGGACGTGTGCGCCGTGGACACACACACACGTCCGTTATATAATCTGTTACGGACGTGAGCATGACATATCTGACATCCTCCTACTTAGCAAGATCAACGTTCTGACATCATTTTCCACAAAATGATGACTTTTTTTTCTTATCTCCTTTGAAATGAACACAAAGAAGATTTGTAACAATAATAAAAATAATAATGTAATAGCAGTAATAATAATAATGGTAATAACAGTAATAACAATAATAATA
This sequence comes from Brotula barbata, assembly GCA_900303265.1. Taxonomy (NCBI): domain Eukaryota; kingdom Metazoa; phylum Chordata; class Actinopteri; order Ophidiiformes; family Ophidiidae; genus Brotula; species Brotula barbata. Next base: position 4,201 of record OMNV01016672.1, on the reverse strand, counting down.
ATGTAATGACAGTAACAACGATAATAATGACAATAATAAGAATATAACAACTGTAATAATAATAATAACAATAATAATCACTTAATTACTCTTAGGCCAGATATCCTGGGTAGGAATTTTACTTTTACATTTATGCATCTGGCTGGATTTTCAGTGGAAGAGCAATCCGAGAGTTTTTGTGAATTTGACCCCAGAAATGTGAATCAGATAACAAGAGGAACCATCTTTCATGTTGTGTTTGGAAAGCCGATGTGTGCGTATACGTTAAAGATCGAGGGCAGGCCGCGCCGATCGATACATGTACGTACCACGAGTGCCAAGTGACTCATGAATATAACATCGCTAGTAAGTCTCTTTCCAAATAAGTCAATATGTCACTATGAACATTTATTTACATGTGAAATGTGCTCATGGATGGACATGAATGCAGATAGCTGAACAAATGAGAGACTCACAGTAAATATTGAAGGATGTACTGTATAATGGAGTGTACGTATATAATGTCAGACATCCATTCCAGGCTACCGACAGCTATATGGCATTTGAGAATCATGAGTCTAGATTATTGGTGAAATAACCCCGTGTGCAGTAGCTGACTATCAGCACGGAGACGCCAGGTAAACAGACGCGTGGGACTCGGCAGCACAGGCTGCTGCAACACACGGCCAATGCCTTCACTGTGTGTGTGTGTGTGTGTGTGAGAGTGTGTGTTCCTATCAGAATATAATTATGACACCTACGCGCTGACATTATTGCTACACGGCTTCTTGTTTGACCCACACGTTGTGAGCCTCAGCATAATAAATAATAAACAAAAACAAAAGAAAAAAAAAATGTATTAAGGAAGAGAGACAGAAAAAGCCCGAGCATATCTGCACTGGAAGTGATGAATAATTCAACGTGGGAGGCACATGCACAGATGCAGACACAGATGTGCACTTTCACATGCAGCACACAGAGAGAGACACGAGGGAGGTCCACAGGCTCTCCAGTGCCATCTAGAGGTGGTTTGTAGAAATGTGGGAAAAAATGACAGAACATCTTTATCTTTAAGATGGATAGATGGATAGATAGATAGATGGATAGATAGATGGGTGGATAGATGGATGGGTAGATAGATGGATAGATAGATAGATAGATAGATAGATAGATAGATAGATAGATAGATAGATAGATGGATGGATAGATAGATAGATAGATAGATAGATAGATAGACAGAGGTGTTTCTATGAATTTCCTACATTGAGTTTGGACAGATGTGACCGAGTGAGGTCGTTCCAGGGAAATGAAGACTTTTTGTGCCGTACCTCGTG
>OMNV01016671.1:0-13561 GCA_900303265.1 Brotula barbata | reverse complement strand
ATTCTCCAAACCGTTTTTTTTTTTTTTTTCCGAATATCTACCTGATAAAATGTTTATTCATACCTCCCAGCAGCTCCTGCCATGGCAGCTGGTGTCAGCCTGTTGAGCGACCTGCCCTCCTCCATCCGTGGAGCCCGCAGTGGGGAGATCAGCACGGCGATGGAGACAGGTAGGAGAGCTCGCGATGCAATGCAAAAACTCTACTGGATGGGATTTAAATCAGGCAAAGACTAAACATCCACGATAGACATTTGGTTTGGATCCACGTAATTTGGAGAAATGTATCTGGTGTGTTTGTATGCTATATGTTCCACTCTTTGCTACATTTAGGGCCTTCAGGTGAAAACCACACAGCAGTCAGAGAGCAGAAACCTCAGTGAATTTCAATGAATATTTGACTTTTAAAATCTGATTCCGTGACCATTTATTCATGCATCACTTCCAATATAGATTTAACTTGAATGTGAAAACATAACCACAGCAGAGTAATGAATTAGTTAATAGAAAAAACATTTACTGGTAGATGAGAGTTTTCATTATTTTCTTTTTTCACTGTGGATCAGACAAAGAAGTCAACTTAACAAATGTACAATTCACAAACTGTGGTAATTGGTAAGACTTACAGGCACAGTTTTCATTTTGATATGATCTCTGTGCATCTTCTGTAATTAATAGAAAAACTTTGGCTATTGTTGTAAAGTCCTGTGGAGACGGTGATGGCATTGTAGCCCGCCAGATGTGTACGCCTACTTTGGATCTGCAGCATTTTGTCATCTTTTAGTCATAAGCCGCTCGCCTTTGATCTTTTTTATGTGTGTGTGTGCGTGTGTGTCACGCAGAGCATTGGCTGCCATTCACCTCTCAAAGACTTTTTTGGAGGTTGTTGTCATGGAGACACTTCAAATACTGCCGATGAAGGTCGTATTTGCCTCCCTATGCCACCAGCTGATTGTTCACTGGGGCAACGGAGCGACTGAACATAAACCATAAACCAATGTTAGCAAAGACGTCCTCGTAGTCAAACCAGCTCTGATTCATTAGATGGGGAATGAAGACGGGGGTTTCCTGGTTTGGAGCAAACCTGAGTGCACGTGGTTGTTCTTACCTCCTGAAATGAACAAAACTATAGGAAAAGTTTTGTTGAACCAAACGTGGTGACGTGGAAGCACCCTAAGTATGTAGTATCACACAATTTTGCAATTTCTCTTCCCTTGTCTTCTCAGCCAACGCAAGGGTCCCGACAGCAAAGTACACCAAGATGGGGGAGACCCTGAGGCACGTCATCCCTGGTCACATGCAGTGCTCCATGGCCTGTGGAGGGAAAGCTTGTAAATATGAGAACCCCTCCCGGTGGAGTGATGAGGAACAAGCCATCAAAGGACTCTACTCATCTTGGTAAGTTCATTCTGCCATCAGTTTTATTTGTTAAATTCACATGTATTTCATTAAGAATTCATGTGTAACCTCAACCCATCCTGAAAGTTCTAACTTGTTATATTCTGCATTTACAGGATCACAGACAACTTGCTAGCTATGGCAAGGCCTTCAACTGAAATTATAGCAAAATATAATATAATGGAGCAATTTCAAAGGTATGGTAGGGTCACATTTTACTTAAATAACAAAATTGTTCAGTTTGATATGATGACTTAGTAACATTTCTATTTAATGAATGAGTTGCTGGATTTTTGGCTCTTTGGTTCTTTTTTTTTTTAATTATGGAGAATATGAATTATCAAAGGGACTAAAATCGACAGTATCCAACATTATGGAGAAAGAGAGAGAGTGTTGAGGGAGGTTGTCAAGGTAACTAACTGGTATTGATTCTTTGTGTCACTGTTTATGAGTCTTTATTTATTTGTTACATGCTGAGGCCTTGACAAGCTGTGCTGTTGAAGTGCTGCAGATATTTGTCCTATCGTGCCGTGTTTCGTTTTATGGATTTGCTGACGTGCAAATTGCTGTCCTCAGGTGTGGTTTGAGGACGGTGATTAACCTGCAGCGCCCCGGAGAACACGCCAGCTGTGGCAACTCACTGGAGCAGGAAAGTGGGTTCACTTACCGACCTGAGACCTTCATGGAGGCTAGCAGTGAGTCAGACAAACGATTATGGCTGCGGTGCATTTAGTCGCCTCACATTTACAGTATTTTTGTAGCCCAGTATCACACACAGTTCATCAAAGCGATTTAGAGACACACACAAGAAACGAGTCTAAGGAAATAAGAAAAAGAACCTATAGGAGACTGGGAAAAGAATGAAGGACAGAAGAGATGTAATGAAGTAAACACAACACTCGTCAACTTGAATGAATCCAAGAGAGACGGTGGGATGGAGTAAATATAAGATAAGTAAACAGTCCTCTCCCCCCTCATGATGGTCCCGAGTGTTTAGTGTGAATATGACTTTATTTTGTTTCCTGCCATTTGTTTGTGTCCTTGTTACTCGCCAAGGAAACACACGTGCATTATGTCCTTGGAGGCTCGTGAGCTTGATTCCATTTCCTAATGGGCTCTCTTGAGATCTCGACGAACACCCGAGCTGAACTTTGAATAGTTTATCTGTACATTGACTCTAAGCAAAAATATCCAGTGTAACCTATGGCTTCCTGTCTAGACGCAGTTATTTACAAGTTAAATTCATTTGAGATGGAAGCTGTTGATCATCTCACTGTTCTCTGTGTTTTAGTCTATTATTATAACTTTGGATGGAAGGACTACGGTGTGGCGTCTTTAACCACCATCCTTGACATGGTGAAAGTCATGTCGTTTGCTATCCAAGAGGGCAAACTGGCCGTCCACTGCCATGCTGGTCTGGGAAGAACAGGTTTGTAACACTCACAGCAGTAATAGTTTAAGAATTATAAACCACCAGATTTCATTTTTCCTTTTGTTTTTTCCTTGTTTAGGTGTTTTGTTGGCTTGTTATTTGGTGTTTACGACCCGAATGAGTGCTGACCAAGCGATCCTGTTTGTGCGAGCCAAGAGGCCCAACTCCATCCAGACTAGAGGCCAGCTGCTGTGTGTCCGGGAATTTGCCCAATTCCTTGTTCCTCTTAGAAGCGTCTTCGCCTGCGCTGACCCCAAAGCAAGTGCCGTCACCTTGTCCCAGTACCTTACCCGACAGCGCCATCTGCTGCATGGCTATGAAGCGCGGCAGATGAAGAACCTGCCAAAGATCGTTCAGCTAGTATGCAAGCTCCTCATTGACAATGCGGCAAACCGACAGGTGGTGATCGAGGAGGAGTGGCTAGAGATCCCCGATCTCACAGCCGAGGTGGAGAAGACGGTGTCCCAGCAGGCTCTCCAGCAGCTGGGGAATGAGATGAGGGGAAAGGGGATTCCTGTGCCTTCATCGTGCTCATCTCATCCTCTCAGCCCCCTGGCTCCACAATCCACACAACTTCACGATCAGCCGCTTGTTAGTGATAATGAGCTCGACCCACTGTGGAGACACCAGAATGTAGGAAACCCTGCGAGATATTCTCATTCTCACCTCAGAGATTGGCTCAGTTTCAGTGATTCAGCCCTTAACAAACCTGGAACACCACCGTCCCATTTGGGACAACTTAAGAGCAACAAACTGCTAATCAGACCGTTTCTGTCTCACAACAGCCTTACAACCAATAACTACCCCAGACTTTGTGACCTCTCTCCTCAGGACATAATGAGCAACATCCGGGAGACTCTCCTCGAGCCACCGACAAAAGCAAAGCAAGACACCACGCTACTCTTTTTACAAAAGCAGCCAAATCAGGGCCATCATAGTTTGCCTTTAGATCTCTCCGAGCAGGGAATGAAAGCCCACTGTGATGCTGCAGCACCAGCCTTATTAACCAAGAGTAACTTGGTGAGCAGTGTGGAGCACCTGTCAGTGGTAGGAGGTGCAGAGAGGGAGCAACCCACTGAGAAGCAGAGAAAAGATCCCTTCATCACTCTCCAATCAGAGCTCTCCGTGGACGCCAGACGCCTCCTGGTTGCAAAAGCACTGGCCATGGAGCTGACAGACAAGGAGCTCGACTCCAAGGTCTCAGTGTGGCAGGTAAGACATCTCACGAGACACAAGTCATTCAGTTACACAGGCAGTACTGCAGTATTTAGAAAGAAGAGTATTTTACATAAGAGCAACGTTACAGATATCATGTGCACCAGGTAACAACACAACAGGCTCCCTCTAGTGGACAGACTAGAGGGAGGACAACGTTATACATACCATGACAGCATTATAATATTATTTAAATTTGATTACTTTTGAATGTGTGTAAAAGATAAATTATCACTAAAAACAGAAAAAAATATATGAATGAAATGATTAAGGGATTAGGGATTAAAGGATTCAATCCCAGAAATGGATGATGGGAGAAAGTCTTTTCCTGTTGGCATGAAAGCAAATCTTTTTATTTGTTTGAATTTAATTTTCAGTCTGTTTTCTCCAGCTAAATCAAGACATACTGAACTATCTTCACTTGAAATCAAGTTTAAACTACTGATTGTATCAGGTGGATCGGTGCAGTCAGTCAGAATGTATTTTTTTTGTTTGTGATGTGCAGACAGAGCTTAACTCCAGGGAGGGGGCGTGGGAGAGGCTGTGCATGGAGAGAGATCCTCTGGTCCTTTCCAGTCTCATGTGGTCATGGATTGAGCAGCTGAAGGAGCCCATTATCAGCAATGATGATGTAAAAGCCCTCAGTGAGAAGAACTTTGTAAACCCACAGCAAGCCCTGGACTCACTGGGAAAGGTGTGTAGAATCATCCTGTGTGTATTCCAAATTGCATCAACAATTTATTTAAAGTTATGCTTTTAAAAGTTCTGGCATTATCTACTAAAATGTTGTTCATGGCTAAAAGTGATAATGGTTTGATCCACAACTGAGGACATTTTAAGTTATTGATTTACATACACACACATAAAGTATCCTGGTAATCTACAGCATCATTGTAGTTGTAAATGTTCCTTGTTTTTATTACACTGCACAACAATGTAAGAGTGAAGCTGTTTTCGTGTAAACTGAGTCACTGCCTTGCTCACAGGGTCACAGGCTGACTTTGTTGTGTATCCTCAACTGTGCCGCTCATCTTCTGCCAATGCCTGAAGATGTGGAGACTACCTTTCTTAACCAAACTATAAACGTGTTTACTAAGGTAAGTAAAATCTCCCCAAAAGCTTGTAAAAGTCGTGGAAATCTATAAGAATTCTCACCATCTCTAAATACACACCATATTGTACCATAGTGTACTTTATTCAAGTGGTGTTTATCTGTGTGCTCTTTTCTCTGTAGATTCCCACTAACTCAGAGAAGAATCAACTTTTATACAAAACACTGAAAGCAATCCTGACCCCAGTTCTGCATGAGATGCGTGACAAAGCCACAGACGAATCTGATGAATCCTGATCCAGCCTCAACAAGCAAACGGGTCCCATCCTCATTTCTGGACATTATTGAAAGCCACTTCAGGTACTGCGGAGTTGTACTTAACCTTTAATCAATCCAAATATGAAGACAATGAAATCTGAGGGTTTTTCCTGTCATTTGTGTTGTTGAAGCTCTTACATGACTGTATTTAATCACACACTGCCACACTGTGTATGTTCATGTGCCATAGTGCTTGGTTTGAAACCGTTTGTCATCAAGTGTCCCATTCCCCTGTAATATGTGTGAGTGCCCAGATATTTCCGTTTATTGTGTAATGTAATTTGTAAAACGACTGAGAAAACGCTCTCATGAAGTTGATGTACATTTACTGAAATGTTTGACGCAACCATCGGAGCTGTGGGGAAGTTTTATTTAAAGCAAAGAGATGTTTTACACTGTGCAGACACAATGATGTATCTTATTTATTTAGATCTTTTGAGATGCAGTATGTTCGTATAAAAACTATAGCTTGATAACAAATTGCAAGGTTGTTGTTTATCTAGAATGTATGTCGTATTCCTAGAGCAAAATGCAAACAGTGGACACTTTTATGATAATGACATTTTTGCAGGCTATGTATTCTATGTAACTTAATAAAACGAAACTGTGCGGACAAAAATGTGTCACTGTGCTGTCCATGCATTTCAGTCTCTTGAAGACGCGGTGTCCTCTGTGACATTACTGTCATGACCTGCTGTGTGTGCCGTAACCTCCTAGCCTGAGATTGTATGATTGTGTGTGTCTGTGTGCATGTGTGTGTGTGTGTGTGTGAGAGAGAGGGAGAGAGATGGCTTTCTCCCTTTAGATTCCAAAGTTTTGCGGAACAGAGTCACAAATGTGGCATTTCCCGCAGGAACAAAAACTCATCGACGCTCTACAGTTCACCTGCACAAATTCTCTTGGATATGTCACAACTGAAACATATATGGCGTGCATGTTTAGAAGCCTGTAAGTCATCGAAACACTTCACAAGTTGTTTCTTACTTTTGAGGAACTGTTACCGCTTTGAACATCAAAAATGCTCGTGTTTGTTGTTGCTAGATTTGTTGTGTATCCGTTGCATTGTTTCCAAATGACTCTTGCTAACCACATAGTGGACCACAAGTTCTGGTTGGCCAACATACAAGACCTCTGCATCATCGGGCTGGACGTGCTGGTTAAGTGGAATGTTGTGGGAGCTGTCCCCGAAGCTACACCCTACCTGGGCTCTGAGACCATAACGTCCACAATGCTGGTAAAGAAGGACTGAAACTCATGTCATTGCCAGCCCAAGAGTCCTCCCCCGCATCATCAAAGACCAAAGGCAGCGGGGATGAGGACTGTACACACACTAGCCTGGTGCGACATGAAATTGACACTGGCGATGCACACCCCATAGGGCTCCGCCCCCATCGCCGACCATTAACCAAGCGAGCTGCGGCAGCACAAAAGATTAAAGAGATGGTGGAGTCAGGCATCATGGAGCCCTCCACAAGACCCTGGACAGCTCGGGCAGTCATGGTCAAGAAAAAAGACGGCACCTGGCGTTTCTGCATTGACTACCGCCTTCTCAACAAAGACATACACAAAAATTCCTATCCACTGCCCCGGGTTGATGATGCCTTCGACTCCAGAGCTGGGTCTCGCTGGTTCAGCTCCCTTGACCTCCGTAGAGCCTACTGGTAAATGGAGTTGACCCCAGAGGTACACCCAAAGACTGCCTTCTCCGTTGGCTAAAGGCTGTAGCAGTTTAAGGTGATGCCCTTTGACCTTTGCAATGCCCCGGCCACCTTCGAGTACTTTATGGAGAAGGTCTTGGCTGTAGTGTAAAACCCCATCGTGACCGGTTTGCTCCCTACCGACCCTTGGCCCCAGCTGAGGATGAGTCGAGGGCAGAGGGCCAGTCCCAGGCCTACACTCTGCCACCTGGGCGGGCCCTCAGCTCCCCCAACACCTCCTGGACTTTGTCATAGACACATGGGTTGCTGGGGACAGCTAACCAGCTAGGTGGGGGCTGTGTGACGTGTTATATGGGATATGTGGGTGGAGTTTTCCCAGCAAACCTTTGGGCATTGTGTTCTTTGAACTTTAAGCCAAAAGAAACTTTGTCAAATGTGTTCTTTGTTACCCAAATGTTGTCTGTTAGCTTACAGTTATTTTCCTTATTACGACATATTGTGCTTATTAAAACAGCTCTTCCTGGTTCAGAGGTCATCTTCCACTGCCTTGACATGCTACAGTAGGTGACGTTTATGTCATATGTAGATCTTGAGATACCCATGAGATTAAATGAGATTTTTTTGGTTGTGGTTTTGTTGGTAAAAAGTCACAACATCCGTACAATTAGTTTAGTTTTAGTGGTTTTATTCTATTTGAGTTCTTGCTGTAGCTATGTAATATATTCCAAATTGTATAGTGAATTCTCCTGCAAAATGTGAAGTTAAAACAGACCACTAAATATTGGACCCATGGCAGTCTAACTCATTTAATATTCCCTCCAAAGTTGGTGAGATAGCCATACTTTTACACAAGTATGACTGACGTACGTCCTCCACTAAGACACCATGCGTACGCCTTGCTCTATTCTTGTCGTTCTGTTGTTCCACTCTGGGGCAGCAGGGGGCGGCACGGCGCCTTACAGCTGGGTGTAACCGCAGCCAAAGAAACGAAGAAGGAGCAGTCAGAGGGTGGAGGAGCGTTTCGACATGGCAGATAGGTGGGTAGATGGTATAAATCAAACAAAAAGCTGGGAAGAGCGCTCGTCGCGAGGACGTTTAGAAGCTGTAAGAAATAATAATAATTTGTGGAGTGACTTCACCCCGAAGGTGGAATGTGCTGCACTTTTTACCGACGGTTGTTTCGCGGGACAGCCATGCTGGAACGTGTTGCTAGCAAGCCGTTAGCTACATGTATGTAGCGCGTTAGCTAGCAGGGACTAAGCAGTGGTTACACGTAGCTGTCAGGCAGAGATGGCATGGATACGGCACACGATGTATGTTTCCATCCCTCCGTTTAAGAGGAGGTCCGCGAAAAGGTATTCAGCTAACGTTTTGAAACACTTAATGCCCGGCCACGTTGTTGGTTACAGTAGTCAGCTTCCATCGTCCGTTGAGACAATGTTGCTGTGTAGCGTCTGAAACAGTAGCGGACTCAAAATTCCGTTATTTTACCATTTGTTTCCAAGCTAAATGTGGATCAAATGACCTTTGACTGTCTTAAACGTTGATATTACCATCACTGGACCAGACTTGATAAACGTCCAAGTTTTATTTGAACTTGCAGTAAAATGCTAAAATTTTGCAAATAGATCAGAGTACGTTCTAAGGAAATCTGTATAAAATTATACTCAACACATGCAGAATAAGACGATTTTAAGATGAATCAAAAGATTAAGGGTTAAGGTGGGAATTCTGATGTGCTTCAAAATGATCCTTTATTATCAGTTACTAATGTGAAAAGGCTATTAGTTTGATCCAAGATCCTTTATGTCCCACAACTGCCCAGACCCCCTAAACACAGTTGAATTCATTTGTCATTGGGGGCAGTTTAAAGTCTACATTAGTAACCATCACCATGGAAAAAGTCAAACTTAGTCTTGAGATTTCTAGTGTTAAAACAATCCAGTAACAGTACAGTAAGGTAACCCTGACTTTTTTAGCCTGTAGCTAAAATACACATTTATGCCTGTTTTTACTTTCCTATTTAGTATTTATAGGCTTTTATATTGTCAGATTACCATGAAAATTGGTTGAGTAGAAGAACGTATCCAATGTAAAGGTATGCCATCTTTAATTTCCCTGAAATGTATTTTTTGTGGATATTTTTTAAATAGATTACCCCATAATGCATTTTTCTCGAATTTAAATTGCCAATGTTTATGAGGGTTGACCCACTGGTTTGGAGGGTGAAGTGTACTCCATTACCTATTAATTTACGAGTGTTTAAGGGCTTAATAACAGCAGTGGAAATATGTATACCATATATATGCAAATCCTCACCCATCTTTAGTACTAATGTGACCACTGTACTAAAGATGGGTGAGGATTTGCAATGTCTTTTTTTTATTATTATTATTTGTACAAGATCTTGGGTGAACTTAATTTTAAATGACACAGAATAATGTACATTTTCTGAAGCATAGAGTTATTTCAGCCTGCATCAGACCTTGACTGAACAGAATTGGGAATTCTTACTCTTCTGCCATTGCTAAAGGATGATCATTCCAGCAAAATGGCTGCAATATCTGTCTATTTTTATCGTTTCTGGAGACCTCAGAAATAATTCATCTATTCTTTTTTGGAAAACAACTTTATGGCCTCAAACCAATTTGAAAAATGACTCCATCATCCTCTCTGGTTCTTTATGTTTGGCAGAAATGATGGGTAGCCTGGGGAATTGTCAAGACTGCAGCTGATTTCAGAATACAGATATAGAACCACAGTCAATCTGATCAATCCATGACAGCAAATTCCATACTAATGTTACCAAACACAGAATATCATGTTTGTACCCGTGATTCAGGTGCAGATATGATGGCATTCTACACATAATATCCATAACCTTAAACCTGAATGTAAAATCTGCATGCTGCACCTTCTGTCAGTTTAATTTACAGTCGGGTAAATAACTTGTCGACTCGTCACAAAATCCACCTCAGTGTAAAAATGTCAGTGCTACAATCGCGGCTTGTTCTGTTCACATGTCCACCTGTTTTTGCTGTTAGATTTTAGAACGGACTGTGTGTGTGTGTGTGTGTGTGTGTATGACGTCATGTTGCTCGGGCACGCTGTGGTCCTTGAATTTATTTTCAAATTGTTGTTGGGAAACTCCGCACTAACCACGTGTTTTTCTCTTCACAGTGACGGCCCATCAATCGTAGCTCCAAAGTCTGGATTCATCTCTCCTCTTGACGAGCGTCCCTTCACAAATTTGTCGCCGGTCCACTTTTTGACTGCAGCGAACGCCTGTTTGCACTGTGGGATGAGGTAGTAGGTTGTATAGTTTTAGGGTCACACCCGCACTGGGAGATAACTATTCAACCTACTGTCTTTCCCAAAGTGGCTGCAAATCATCTTCGTCATCCGTCCAGGTTTAATGCTGGCATCAGAACGTGGCTTTGTGTGGGCAGATCTGTCTGAGCTGCTCAGGCAGTGTGAGGTAGTAGATTGTATAGTTGTAGGGTAGTTATTTTACCCACTTTGGGAGATAACTATACAATCTATTGCCTTCCCTGAGGAGTGGTACCTCTTCTGTTCCAAGTCAGGATTTCATCATTAGGTTTTTAAAAGGTTATCTTGGATTATGCACTCCAGTATTCTGGTTATTTCCCGTGTAAAACATCAACCTGAGTTCATGAATGTCTTGTAAATGGTAAGCTTGGTTTCAGTAACATGCTTATAGGGTTAAAGAGTATAATATATGCATATTACTGCTGGACTTAGCTGGTTGCTTCACCGTCATTACCCATTCTCGGGTTTCAGATTTTGATCTACAGTTTAGACACAGCGAAGGTCCTCAGCAGCACCACACTGACCACAACAAAAACCACAACAAAAACCTTGCATTTGTTTGGTGACGCACAAGCAAACCGTACGTTGATCACTATGAGCAGCCAGACCCACATCTGGCATGTGAGGAGTCTTGGGTGGTCCGTGCTCTGATTTCTGAATTCAGTGTGAAGTGTCCTGAATGTACCCTTGATTCAAGTGTGTAGTGTGATTAAACAACTAACGCAATCACCAAAGTCATACAGTGTGTGCCCACTTGAGTTGTGTAGCCTTTCATCTGTGTTATTGTTTTTCTGTCCAAGCTTTGATTATCTTTCTAAAGACGAGCATATTGTTTTTAATAAATCTCTTAAGTAGGCATCTTTGTCTGTTTATTTGTCTCGATGTACCTTCTTACATTTTTTCCTCGATGTAATTGCATTAAGAAAACAGCAGATGGTGTAATAGGAATTTTACTGGACAACTTCCCTCTGTCAGAAACACCAAATTGAAGCATTAAGACTTTCAGGCTGTTGTTGTTTTGGACATTTCAAAAGATCTCAATCGCTGTCTGCTGGATTTAAGAAATCCAAATACATTTCACATTCATGTAGGCTGTCCTCCACACCAAAACAGGAAAACTGGACCCCTTCAACATCCAGGCCTGTACGGGGGTCATGGTGTGGGTCACACAAACTACATCAGGATTTTTGATTGTGGTGTGAATTGTATTTTTAACAGAGGTGAATTGAAAGTTGTTGCAGGTTTTTTTTCAAATTCCATTGAAACATCCTGTGGGGTTTGGTCTGTCCAGTATAAATTCATGAATGAAATGAAGTGTAAATAATAAATTTTGAGTTTTGTACAAAGTGTTGAAGAATTATCATTTTTTACTCACACCTCTACATTGTTTCCTACCGTTGTTGTCTTTTCTATATGATAATGGATTAATTCACTGCATCCCCCCACTCTTCTCTCTTGGAGTGGCTGACTGACTCCTTGCTGGTGGTTTTCCTTTGACAGTCATCTTACATTATGACAGAATGGAAGTTCACACTGATCAATGTTATAACTTTACATTTGGAGATGCTTGTAAGCGGTCTAGAGGTCCACATGGCCTCAACCAGGAACTGCTTTTCTCACAAACTTTCATTTGTTTGCCAAGCACCACTTTCACAAATTTCTTCATCTCGTCATTTCTCCCACGGTTTATCCAAACACTAGTTCGATGTGTCATACCTGAGTGCGTTTACTCCCCTAAGCTCATTAGCCTGAGCAGAGAGAGACACTTGGATATGGCACAAAGAGTGTAACAAGTCTTTAAACATCAGTTTGACTGGATTCAATAGAAGAACTACAGCTTGGCATTTGTCTTGTACTAGTTTTCATGGTAGGACAGGACTGGCATGCAATATACACAAACCGTCACAAGGTGGAGCTATGTAGCAGTCCAGGGAGACTCAGCAGAATGAGACAGACTTTCTCGATTTTTACGTCCACCCCCATTACTGTGGAGACACCTAAAACCACCACCCAAATAAATATTAAATCACATATATTTGATCTAAAGACACACCAAAGACCGACCAGTTTGCTCCGAGTGTGAGTGTGTCGGGTCAGAATGATTTTAGCAACAGTCTTTACCTGACAGCCTTAACACTGAAGAGAAACTTCATCTATATTAAGCATGAGGAAATACACACATTTATTAAGGAATTTAATCATTTAAAGAAATTTTGTCTGGCAACAAACTTGTGGCTCCTTTTGTGCGTGTGAAGTTTTGATAGAAATTCATGTTCTTATAGTGTCAGTTTTGTTTTGTTTTTGCCTGCTGTTCATAAATATCTGTTGTGGATGTGATGCTGACTGTGAGAACGAGCCGTGTTCATCAAAACATGTTCAGACTGCACGTTAACATCTTTGTCTTCAACCTGATTTGATTCAATACACAGGAAATCTGTAATTCTTAGCAGAATTTTATTTTATTTTATTCACCTATTTTGTATATACAACACAGAACACTTCATGAAACATGTTAACATCACTGAACTGGAAATAAGACCTTAACTTCCTGTACACACTGTTAGAAAGAATACAAGTACACAGAATATTAAAACTTGGATCTCAGGCACAATAAACTTAAAGCAGATCACACAATGTGGTGATTAACAGAAAAATAAAAACTTACAACTAAAGGTGCGATCACAGATTAATTTGGACTGATTACCTCTAACAGATCTAAGTAACTAAACTCCTCACTGATGGTGAGAAACAACCCACATTCTGCACATTTACACATTTTTTCCAACAACAAGGATATGATTGCTCAATTTCCAAAATATAGTACTTCTTGATTTTTACACGAATAGTCTTAAGTTCAGACTAATTGTGCTCTTAGTCATAAATTTAAGTCGTACTGTCTGGAAACAGTTCCAGAATGCGACTTAATGGTCTCACTTAAAAACACTTTATAGATGATTATCCTTTTTTATTTCTTTATTTTTCTGGGACAGCCAACATACCTGGTTATTATAAAATTTGACTCCAATCCAAATGAGTCAAACGTGGAAATCCAACAGGTTGCAGGCCCAGAAAATCTACATGTAAAAGACAATGAAACCAGAACTGTTGGAGGATTTACAAAAAAACAGTTTTAGAAAAATAATAATTAAAAAAAAAAATAGC
>OMNV01016670.1:0-12485 GCA_900303265.1 Brotula barbata | reverse complement strand
GAATAGAGCGTTTGTAAGACCTAGTCACTATCTTCCCCACGCACAGACTAAACAAAGATAGTGGAGGAAGCCGGTCCTGCCAACACATTCACGGAAGGTCATCTTCACACCAAATAATAACCAGGAAGAAATTGCTCCAGTTTGTGGAAAGTATAGGGCAGGGGCACACATAGCCCGTACACAAAGCACTGACCTAAATCCATGCTAACACTGAACCATTGTAGCGCATCTCCCCGAGGACTCATTAGGAACACTTATGTTCGCACGCTGATATTTAACAATTTGTTTACATAACGATGCTTACGAGACTGTAAAGTTTCAATCTGTCCCCTTTATCCAATAAATACCGCAAAGTCAGACCATTTTCACGCAATCCTGCTGATTACAGTGCTGCTTTGTCAATCTGTGTTTTATCCCAATGGCGCCCCATTTAAAATGTACATTTTCCAACAGAAACTAACATGAGGGGGCATAGACGCATAAAAATGACGTGCAGTGTGTCCAAGATACTCTAAGTACTGTAAATTTATCCAACGTTAATCAAAATATGATCTGTATTTACTGGCTGAAACTGGCAGAGCTAGAAAGAAATTAAATACTGATGGAAAACCATAAAAGCAAAATATAACGAAATGAAAGGAAGAGCGAGCGAAACTTTGCCATCGGTAATATTTCCAAACTGGGCTCATTTTGTGCAAGATTAGCCTGATTAAAAATGGACAAGATTAAGAAAGATACCTCCAAAGTGTCGCCGGTACCCCGCTACAGGGCTCTAAAATGTTTGATTAATGAAACATGAATCACAAGCTGGTCCCACTGCTGCCGGTAACACAGCTAATACTGGGAGTTTGGCCTGCCATCATTACTCAGCGGGAGTCTGGCCCTCACATCGCAGCACCACGAGGCCTCTCGAGGCCTTATGTTTTGCCGCCGCTGCTCATTGTGATCGCTATAATCGGATCTGTTTATCTGCGTGCCTGTGCTGGCAAATGCGAGGCTATAATGTCGTGTCACACAGCGGTAACAACAAAGAAGTGACACAACGACGCAAGCAAAAACAAACACAAATACACATTCATTTCATCGTTACCCACCTGCCCCAGTGAGCAGATCGATACAGATAAATATCATATTGTCGCATTTTCACATCAACGATGCGAGACAAACAGAATTTAGCTGCCGAAATAATTGACAGCATATTTTGAGCTCACCTTCAGAGGTTGTACCCCTCTCCCTCTACAACACGGTGATAAATCCAGGCCAGAGCCTAAGCCACACGCTAAATCCTGTGTATTTGGTCTTTCCCCTCCGATGGGGCATGCGGGGTGAGGCTGACTGACTCAGAGGACATTCATCCAAGGTGAACGACATCAACACGAGCCGTAATGACTAATATATTGTCCACTGTGGCTGAACAGGCATTGACAATTTCTGCTATGTCAAAGGCCAAAACATTACTTATGTTTTATCTTGCTTTTTCTACTTAATGACAGCTGGACCGGTGAAGTCACAGGGCTCTAATTTCCCCCACACGTCTCTTTCAGCGCTGCAGTTTAAGATATAGCATTAGGGTGAAGGGTGAAGTTCAGCCCAGGCACAGCAGACTGTTTATGTTGGACGGGGCTACCCTACACACTCATCATCAGCTATGGAAATGATGTCTGGTCCTTGCAGGTTTTTCTGCAGGAGGGAGACGTTGTAAGTTGCCAAGAGCAACAAGAACGTATGGGCTCTGCTGGAGGGAGAACATTGCATAATTTGTGTATACAAGAGGAAAGCGGTGGATAATTGCAAGCTGGACCCTAATCAGAACGGGAACGACAAGAAACTCAACACGTTCCAGTGGGACGCAGAGTTGGAAAAGTCGAGTCAAAGTCTGGGGTAGAAGGGGCTGCATTTGGGGATGGAGAGAGAACGGGGACTGGTGGACACCCCCAGTATACAGAACCTATATGGATCAGTTGTATAAGCATGACAAGCGCAAAGGACTACTCCTCCTCTATCCAATAATTCACACATTCACACTGATGGATCCACCAGGCCTTTGAAAATGACAAATTTGTAGTGTTTCCTTCCCAGAAATGAAGGGCAACATTGTTGGCATTCATGTTGCCAGGCAAACTACACAACAGGAGCGTTGTGGTCTCATTGACACAGGGAAACATATTCCTGTCAGCAGTCCATCAATATCCATGTCACAGAGAGGCCGGCTTTGAACGGGCAGCAGTTAAACTAATCAACAGAAATGTCCTCCCTTGTCTGGGCCCTCTAGCCGGTGTGTTACGTCAAATCCATTTACCATAACACACACCCATAAATGCACGCGGAGCAAACGAAGGCGAGACAAAAAGGCAGCGTTTCCACGGCTTCAATTATGATTCAGCATCTGTTCCTTTTGCCGTGCGATCATCCGGACGCTCCCAACAGCGCTGTGGGAGCGACCGGTCGGCCGTCCTCCAGAGATGAGCCACTGATTGCTCTGAGGTGTTGACACGCTGCCAAGACAATTCTGTCCTGTCCTCTCAGATTCTTATCAAGGGCACCAATAACAAAAAGTAAATCACAGCTCCTATCTGAGAGCGAGGGGGAGAGCGAGAGAGCGATGTGTGTGTGCTTTGCAGAGTGCGTGACTGTGTGCCGACGATCTTGGTCGATGAGCAGCAGCGACCCTTGCGAGCGTGGCTGTTTGTGGATCACATAGCTGTGCTGGATCAGTTCACGCAGATGTGCTTCACAAAGTGCAGATGGTTTCCAAAGACGCAAAGTGTGTTTACTTGAGTTCGGTACAGTTTTGAGCCACATTTGTTACAGGTCAATCACTCCTCATCGCCCCGCATCTGTCATCCATTTCCATCTCTTTTTCCCAGCCTGTGTTTACCTGGTCAACAGGCAGCAGTCGTGAAGCAGGGTCTCCTCCAGGTAGATCCCTTGGTCTTCCTGTGTGGTCACAATTTGGCCATTGTGACGCCACCGCAGTTCCATCGACGGGTCCAGGTAGGACGCGGTGCACTGCAGGGGCAGTCGATCACCCTGAAAAACCACCTGTCTCTGGGAAGGGATCAACTGGAAGAGGGGCATCTGAAGCGGTCCATCTGGAAGAGAAGGGGAGGAGACATCAGGAAGGGCGACTTGTGACCCCTTTCCTTATAATTCTAGAAAACAAAGTCAGTGCGTGTGATGATCCGGTATGCGTAAACAAACTAATATGCATGCTGCCAAAACTAAAGTTGACAGAAAGAAAGTCACACACACTCTCAAGGTCACACTCCTCCCTTGTTGTCCCCACATGTTGCGAAGCCCCTGAGCCGTTTGCCAGACAGTACAGCTATGTTGGGCATTAAGTAAGAAGTTGTGGAAGTTGAGAGCCACAACACAAGGGGCTAATTTCCTAGCGTCAGATTGCGGTTAGACAGGACGTACGAACGCAAAAGATGAAGCGACGTCTCTAATTACCGCGATCTCCGTGCATTTTCTGCATCCAGGATTAGCCTGGTGTGTTGCCAGCTCACTGTAGCACCTCGGGGATTCCTTCAGAGCGTGTTTGCTCATACACAGCCAGACATTTCTTTGGACGTGCTCCAAAGAGCAGCGTAAGCAAGTGCTTTGCTTTCCCTTGTATTCAGATCAATCGTGGACCGTGCTTCAACCTGACAGGTCATTCGATACGCAGGTCATAAACTCTTTTATTTCTCCGTGCGCTACTTTAAAAAAAAAAGAGGAGAGAAACTGTACCCATACAACACATCGGCGTGAGGCGATCTGGCTGAGACATTTACAGTCCGACTTAACATTGAGTTGAAGAAGCAGCAGTCCTGTTTATGGTAACACAGAGCCCACGAGGCAGCCATATCTATCAACGCCTGCGGAACTCAGACCTCAATTTCCCACATATGTAATTAATAATCGCCGGTGCGTAACGAGCCGTGCTTTTCGGAGCGACGTTATAAACCTGTCAGTAACGTGGGGGTTTTCCATAACGACCCTCGCTCCGTCGCTGCGTAATTAGTTTAGCTGACCACGTCGGACCATGTGACAGCCCAACAGTAGCTGAGTCTTTGTTATTTCCTGAGGGTGACACATCGCAGAAACAGCATGGGAGCCATTGACTGTTGACTTGGCTGATGCTGATACTGTTGAAACAACGCTTTGAGCCAAGGATCAAAGCGTGGCTGCTTGCCTTCGCCTGTTGGACACTGCCAGAGCAAAATGAAATTGTTGGTCGCTTGTTTGTGTGCAGCAGCACGGCTCAGTTGGCGGGACGAGGTTGTCAGCACACTCCGGTAGGATTAAGTATTAAGTATTGTGTTTCACTGTTAGCGTGACAGGTAGAAAGATATTTAACAGCACAATTGTAGAGGTTTTTCAATATATGGACCACAGATTGAAGTCAGAAAACCAATCTGAGGTTTTGTTTTTACAGTGCAGAGCAATCTGTGAGTTAGAGACGATGCTTCAGTCTTGTGTATCTGCGCACGCGAAATGACGAAATTTCACTTCCCACTCTCGTATTGTGGATAACGTGATGTTTTCACCCACATCTGTTGGTTTGTTGTTTTTTTTAGAAGGATGAATTAAAATGTTAGGAGCTTGTTTTTAGTTAGAAAATGAATTTGTTGAAACGTGGTGAAAATGCAGGCACTCGCCCAGGGAGGACTGAATTAAATGTTGGAGTGGATCCTCCGCTGTTTCATCATGATATGCAGTGATGGATGAGCACTTTGCTGATGCACACACCCAAAGATGAACTCTCACATTCAGTCATCTTTCTTCTTTACATTTCATGTTGTGAGAAACATTTGGAAGTGGGAAATCTGGATTTCCAACTTGGGGAATTCCATTTAATTTTTTAATTTAAGGAACACAACCTTAACTAGATGAAGATAATTTCGATCATTTTTTTCAATGGTGACACACGACTCAATCCTAAAACCAATCACCAGGTATACTGTATTCAGATTCAGAGAAAAACTGGAAAATTGAATATTTATCATGTTTTATTTCTTTCTATATAGGCCAATATATAACACGTTAATGTAGGCCCATTCAGCCGTGGTGCAGGACACTGTAATGAGAGTATTTCTGTATTTCTGCTTTCTTTCCATGATCACTTTATCTTCCCTATTGTAAAGCAATTCTCAGGAGTCGTAAGAGTGAGGCAGGTATGTTGAGTTAAAGTTTAAATATATGAAATAATTAAATCCAGACCACACGGCAGAACACAAGGGCCTATCCTTGGACTTTTATTTATTTATATGCTCCCCATAAAAGGCAGTTGCACAGCCGTGTAATCATACAATAAATATGGCTGTAAAAGGCAGACAGAAGAGTTTCCATGTGAGCGCCACGCTCCGTGTCCGTGCTGTGGGTTTCATCACAGCGGTGTTAAAGAACCAGAAGCCTGTAGATAGATGAGCCAAACAGACGTCTGACCTGACCTCAACACAGGAAGCACCTGATCCTGGCAGGAAGCTGCATGTGCTCCTCTGTTCCCCCTCATTTGCAAGCAGTACCCGACTTGCATCAGTGGAGGGATCGGGGCTCATTGCTGGAATGTACGGTGCCGACATCTGCTACCCATCACATTCCAGCCGCTGGAGCAAGAAACAGATGCATCTTCCATGATGTCTTCACAAAAACAAGAGGAGGACATCTCTGCAGAGAAATATTAATATTTCCCAAGGACTGTGAATGTGGAAGAGGTCTATTTTCCATCTCGTACCATCATTTTTCTTGATAACAAGAGTCTAGCATCAGGTGCTGAGCAATAACCCAACCGCGGAGCTTAACAAGGCCCTGGCTGGTTGATGCGGCTACACGACGCTCCCTTACAAAGCAAAGTCGTATGAAAATAACAGCCATAAAAAAATATTAAAAATATGCTTGTTGGAGCACTGTGCTGCGTCCAATTTGCGCCTGCTTGTAGCCATGCGTATGAATAAGGTGTTGTAAATGGAGTTGTAGTGTGGAGAGGTGGATGGATGTGATAATAATCTGTGAGAGGAGAAAGCCCAGAAGGGTATGATCGTAATCCCATAATGGACGTGTAAGGAGCTGAGAGAGTGCTGCTCGTCCTTCCACTGGATTCCACTCGTAGCTCTTTGTCCACGGGCTGCACATAATTACCTCGTGCCTGTTCTGGATTGCTCAACGTCAACGAATGACACAAACATTTCAGATTACGTGCAATGAGTCCACGCCGTCATAGGTGCAGACGTCTCGGGATGATTCTGTGCGTGCAAAATTCAAGCTGAGGGGCGGAGAACACGTTCATGCTCCAAATATTTTGCCTCATTATTTCTCTGCAGTGTTTTGAAACATGCATATAGTGCATCTTGATGTAATGTGTCTGCCCACACATGCACCCACACACACATCCACATCCACATCCACATGCAGGTATATACCACCACCGCTACCCTAACCAATGATTTTCTCATTCCAGAGCAATATCCCCTGTGTGAACCAGATGTAAGGAGAAGAGGAGGATGATTCTATCACATATGAGATACAATTCCCCTGTGGACTGCAGCACAGAGCAGGGAGATGGAGCAGAGGAGGGGCTGGAGATAGAGATTGCCTGTTGGTAACCAGCCTTTCAGAAAAAAAGCTAAAGACTTTGGGATTCTTTTCTACTGTACGTAACAACTTTCAGCCAGGAAAAAAAGGCTGCCTCGTTCTCATAAAACCCTCGTTCCTTTCACTCACAACTGACGTCCGTCTTAATGAGGATTTCAGCGTCGGGTTTCTTTAGTGTATCCAGAAGGCAAGGCAAACACAATATCCCTACTGATGTTCTGGCAATTTCTGTAATAAAGCCTTTTCGGGTTTAATTCTTCACTTGCAAGCGAGCACACATCCTTTAACAGAGCGTGTGTCAGGCTGAATGCTATTCTCATCTTCTCCCAGGCTCTTTTATGGACAGAAATGGGCGCCGCTGCACTAAGAGCGGTTACACATCAGCTCAGCGGCGGTTTCGCATCTTTAGCTCATCACAGACCGCAAACATCCTCAAGGACAGTTGCACAAGGTGGTTTCACAGCCGTTTAGGGGGACCGTTCTCCTTAGAACAATAGCCATTATTACAGAGACCCTGACCCGAGCGGCTCAGGTTAACAATACGGAACTTTCCTCGCCTTCCCGCTTATCTTGTCTGAAGGCATTAAATTAAATTCTTCCACTCCAATGACATTAAGTTAGTGAGAAAAAAATCTTGAAATTATTTTAGGCAAACCTAATAAAAGGCAGGGAGGCAGGCATTTTCAGTGAAAGTCTCCGATCCCAGGCTATGTGGTTTTGAGTTTGTGACCATATAAATCACGGCCCGTACCATTAACCTAGCATGTGCCATGCAAAAGAGCACTGTGAGTTTATGCAACATACAAGATTATCTTACTGTGTCTGTCTGACATTAAGAGGAGCATTTTAGCAGGGCAGCTTAACCCTCGGATTTATAATCAGCTTACAGGATGATATGTTCTTTTTCTTTTTCGAGTCCGTCCTAGCAAATACACACACCAGACTGTAGTTTTATTTAATGAATAAGCCCCGTGTGCCGAACCTACAGTATAATCACGAAGCAAAGCTTTTACCAAGAGTGTGTGCATCTTTCCCAACAACGCCCTGCTGTGTATTCATGTGGCAGCCATTATCATTTTCACACCTGGCAGGTGCCCAGCGCGACTACAATCCTCTATTGCTGGCTAAACACCAGCATTGGCTTGAAAAACTACCGCTTTTGCTGAAATCAACTTTTCCCCACACAAAGAGTTCTGCGGTCGCTCAGGGGATTTGCACCAGCAACCTGTGAAGCACGAGCTCCTTCCTTCCTTCGTGCTTCATCTTCTGCACGAATCAGGTGGTACGAAAATAGGCCAAGGACAATCACGAGACGGTTTTTGCCTAGGGTATGCCTGGTAATTCTGCACTAAATCATAGCTTCATATTAGGTTTGTCAGGCGGTTCGTAGCAGGTGAAGAGATAACAGCTGAGAGGGAACGCTATTATCACAATAGATGTACTTAATCATGCTCTCATTGTGCTAAGCACTTGAAAATACAGTGAAAGTTTTCATCTCTTTGCTAACGAGAAGTCTCCGAGGGCGTTCGCACAGAAGGAAGATCTTTTTTTTGAGAGACAGCAAAATGTCTATCGTCCGATCTGGCTTTTTTGGGTTTCACGGAAATAATCTCATTACACTGGATAAACCCGTCTGCTATCACTTCCTCCTCCTGGAAGTACATTCAGACCTTTCTTTGTCCTTCGCGACCTTCTCCACGCTAAGACAACAGAAGCCAAACGGCATCAAACCTCAGGGAAAGCAAAGTTTCCGGCCATTTCTCATCTAACCAAGCTTAGCGTAAATCTGTAAACTGTTAGTCCTGACTGGTTTTCATCTAATCAGGGATTGGAGACGCACCTGGAAGGTCAGGTGACTGCAATTAACTAACGAGGGGGGAGAATTAATAAAGCGGCTGCAGAATGACTGATGAGCAGGAAACTAAATGATTTTATTAAGTATCGTTTAATAACCGAGCAGATGAATAACATCGTGGGTGGAGTGACGTTTGCTCTGTTTTATACTATTTAAATAAATGATATATTTAGTTATATGATATATTTTATATATATATATATTGTCTCTTAAACGTACTGTATATCGCTCAAACATCTGTGCGTTAATTACTGTAGCTCGGTATCTTGGCACCAAATGGTCCGTTGTATATGAAAGAAATAATTAAATGCAGTATTAAAAACTCACATTAATTCGTGATTTAAAATTTGAGGCATTTCCAGGCACTCTGTTAAATATTATATCATAACAGAACAAAGGAGATTCAAAAATACATCAAATACAACATAGTCATTGTGGGTTTTTTGTGGGGTTTTTTTTTTTTTTTATGATATTAATGAGTTCACAACACACCGACGTGATGATGGCTTACCGCATCTCAGCTGCTGTTCGCGCAGGTTGCAAAATTCCAGACCGTGGAGGTGCGTGGGGAACACACAAACCGTGTCGTTGCCGATTCTCACTGAATTACCTCGAGCCCAAAGGAGAAGCCACCTCAGCTGACAGTCACAGAACAAAGTCTCGGTGCTGAAGTGCCTGGTGGGAAGAGCAAAACATATTTACAGTGTGTGTATATATATGTGTGTGTGTAGGCGTCTCTCTAACTGTATTTGGGCAGATTGTCAATGACTGTGGGGAGGGTTGATGAATCATTTAACTACATACATATGTGCATATGCCACAATATGTATGTGTTAATTGTAAATGAACCCGTGTGTGTGTGCGTGTTGTCTTACAGCACTCTGAGAGCCACAAGGTGTGTGAACAATCCAATAGTCAGAGTGGAGAAGATGTTCCCAGATAAATTCCTGTTTGCAGACACATACAAACATAGGTCAGTCTTCCTGAATCCTCAAACCTTATGACTATAAATAGGATACTTTACTACAGCCATATCCAAAATGACTCCCATATAGAATAAACTCTGTATATGGGCACGCACTGTGTGTTTTCAATTTAGGGATTACTCACAATTTAGAGAGATTACCAAGGTCTTCAAACATTTCAGGGGACAGACAGCCAATCCTGTTGTTGGACAGGTCCCTGTAAGGACAAAAAGGCAATTGTATAGATGTAAACATCAGGATACAGATAAAGATTTACAGCAAAAACACAAACACGTCTTTATTCTTGCGTTCTAAAAATCCAAAACAGGAAGTTTACAGTGGTAAGAGGGCGTGCCATGTTCATTTATCTATTCTATTTCCTGGGATCTCAGGCCTGACCTTTAGTAGCCTTTTACCCCTCGCATAACCACTGCTGGCACAAACACACAAACGTACACGCACACACATAGACACACACATACACGTGCAAATGCAGTGGGCTTCTGAATGTGAGTGGCTGAGTGGTGTCACGTCAGTGGCTCCGTGCCCTCGCGCTCTGTAATTAAAGAGCTGCTTTGCTGGAGCAGCTGTGGGAAAATAAGTAGAGCACTCAAGTAATCACCAGTTGGGGAGCACTTAAATTAGCACTCTGTTGCTCCCCGATCCTGGCGCACACGCGCCCCGAATAAGCACGGCTAACTCGCAGCCTGCTTCCCTGCCAACCCAGATCCCTCTAACTATAAGGCTGCTACAGTCATGTCGCTCACTGCAAGGCCCGCGAGCACAAAGCCAGAGTGAGAGTAAACGTCATGAAAATTACTCAAGTAATCGAGTTTGCCAAAAAACCCAAAAACCTTTACTTTCTTCTGCAGCCAAAATCCTACTTTGTGCGTGTTTGAAAACAGATGAAACCAAAATGTAAAACCCAGAATGGCCGTGAGTATGTGGACATCCTAAAATAGGCTGCGTTTGATTACGGCGCCGTATCGCAAAAGACCATTTATATCATTCAAAACAGCAATACGCTCACGAAATCCATTTTTGAAGCGCATCACCCGAGGAAGAGACAGAAGCCAAAACAAGCTTTCTGAAGGTCAGCACTTCCAATCTCCAAAATCTGAGTGAGGAAAGTGCACAACAGCTCTTCTCCTCTCCTAACAGCTCCTGCTGATGCACCCTCTGGCAAAATATTACGCCGCCCCACATGCTGCAGAATGTGCTAATACCGAAGAGCTGGTTGCGGATATAATAAAGTGAAGGAAGGATCACCGTGGACTGTGAGCTTGGTTAACCCTGGCCGGGCAGAGAAACTTTATCAAGAAGAAATGCCTGGAATGGAAGTTGCACTACTTCTACTCCAGTTTAACGTTTGAGTAGATGTCCTTCCTAGATGTCTTTGAGGCCAGAGAACGTGTCCCCTTATCCCCTTGAGAAGGCCATTACAAGGCCTCATCATACTTACAGTCGCCTCAGAACCAGCAGACCACGGAAGGCCCCGGGCTGTACTGTACTTATCAAATTATTCTTCAGGTCCCTGGAGAGAAGAAAGAGAGAGAAAACAGAGAGTTAGAATATATAATAATAATATCTATCTATCTATCTATCTATCTATCTATCTATCTATCTATCTATCTATCTATCTATCTATCTATCCATCCATCCATCCATGTATCCATCCATCCATGCATCCATCCATCCATGTATCCATCCATCCATCCATCCATCCATCCATCCCTCCTGAGCTGGTCCCTGCTCTCATGCCTGCTGACCGTGATGCTGCGATGCCTTCTGAGGAAATACGATCAGTCAAATCATGCATGAGGAGGAAAGGAATAAATGGGAGAAGTCAATCATTCAAGCTATATTAGATGATGTATTCAAAAAGAAAGAGACAAATTCCGGTGCTAATACTGAAGTATTGCGTGATTCATAATTTCCAAAATTCCACATTTGATCGGGAAAATACTGGGATGCTTCAGTGTTGAGCTAGCTTAATTCCACTGCTTAATAAAACACCTGTTCACAGGATGCGGATCATTTCCCGCATGCTTACTGTACCATATTCAGCCAGGAGGCAAACATGCACATGTTGCATTTTCAGGCCGGCACTCCCTGTCCAGCCGCTCCCCCAACCCAAATGTCTGACGTTACTAAAAATGGATCTCAGAAAAATCTCCTCTCTGCTTTTCTCTGCAGGCCAAGGAAAACTTCCTGAAATTGTGTCCCTGGTTTCCTTTGCCTCTGTCTGTTCAACGTGATCAGAAAAGGAGAGGACTCGTCTCTCTTTTTTGCCAAATGTGAGCAGCAATACAGCAGAAGATGGCACGAAATCATTTTTTTCTCTGGGATTAACATTTGCGTAGGCCAGCCAACAAGACTGTTTAAGATGCAGCTGTTCTTCCAAAGTAAGAAGAAAAGACATGCTGGAGCTGTTTTTATTTGACACATGGGGCAGTCTGGTGGCAAATGATGCCTTTTACGTAATCAAAGCTGAAGCTAAATCTATTATGCTGCATTCAGTGCAGACAGAGGCCTTGTGGGGCCCATAAAGTGAATTGAATTTTCTCCAGAGACTAAAAGCGTGGATGTCTGTATCACTACGAGTAGATTCTTGAAAAGCTTTGGTCTTTGTTGACTTACAGTAACTGATGTAAATTTGGTAAAGAATTAGCAACTCAAATAGAAGACGAGTCATCATTAGGAGCAGAAAAATGACTCTAATCTGGGTTTAATGATCTGTGCCTCCTGTTAAAACACACTCTGTCTGCACCATCAGGATTAGCCCTCCAACCAGAATATACCAAAGATAGAAGTGTATCAATGGTGCTCCATGTAAAACTGCGTCTTGGTCTGTTCAGCTGTTTGGTAAAGTATTAATGACCACAGATTTACTATGCTTTTTGTAGATTTTTCTCCTTTTTATACAGCAATACTGTAAGGATCTTACAGACCGCTGTCTTAAACTTGTGATTTCTGACTTTCATGACCAGAATCAATAATTTTTCTGACATTCAAGAGTTGTCATTCGTACAGTAAGACCGGACATGTGTAGAGAGATTTGCCTTCTTGGAGGTTTGACCTCGTGGACC
>OMNV01016666.1:0-12336 GCA_900303265.1 Brotula barbata | reverse complement strand
TTTATTACTGTAAAACTCAGCTCAATTTTGGTAAGAAGGAAGTGTAGTCTGCTATTGACCAGTGGCTGAGATCCAGCAGTGCTAATGGCACGGTCAAATACTTTGTTTTTGGATGACAACAGTGCTACAGATTTAAGATGAGATAATCAAACATCTAATCCTTGAGGTTATACAGATAGAGAAGAGAGAAAAGCTCCATTTATCCAGAGACGCCATTATTTTCTTCAAATGTGTCTTAAAGTGCAAATGGACATTTCTGGGGACACGGAAGGAGATGAAGCCACAAGGAATGACATAGTGTCCTACCAGGTATGGCCTAGTCCTACTAGATACCACAGGAAATACTCTATAAAAACCGGAACTAATGAACAGGGGAATGCGCATATGGACTCGATTAGTCTGGTTTGTTTTATCAATTAATGTTTAATGAGTCAATCAACATGCACTCAATACAATATTTGTCCTTTCTGTGCTAACCAGCAAAAAAGGTGATTAAGACGTATTCAGGCAGATAATTAATGATTCGGCCGTTCTTTGAGTTTAAATTGTGTTGTCAAATCTGGAGGAAATGCAAACAGAAGGGCCATACGTGGCTAAAGACCTTTAAAGACGGGAGAAATCTCTGGCTGTTGCTCGACACGTCGTTAGGAAAGGCTGAGTTATTGCATCAATCGCCGTATACCCAAAGTTTTAAAGAGCAGGTAAGCGTACGGAGAGATCTGTCATAAACTGCAGATTATCAAGACTTCAAGGTTAAGTGGCTTTTCACAACGATACGTGTGATTACGTGATGAAATCATCAGGCTTCAGCCCTCCTGAGAACATAAATCCCCTCCTCCTTGTCTTATCACCGTTCCCATACTCTCCGTCTTCCCAGCTTTCTCTCCATTCCTCTTCAGTCATTTCTGAAGTCATCCAATTTTGCAGCTAATCTGCTCTGGGATCCGTGCCTCGTACGTATCCATGTACGGCCGTACGACCCGGTTCTGTCACGTGGTTCAGGCGGCGCCTCCCTCCCTGTGTCCGTATCCACCTTTTCCAGTTGAACCCCATCCCAACTTGTGCCTTCTTTGCACTAAAAAAAGAATAAAGATAGAATCCATCCAATAAGCTGGACGTCTCTTTCTGCATTCTAAGAGGACAGAACCGAGGTGCTAATTGGTTTTCATTTTGATCTTGGTAGCCTTTGAATAACTCTCCCACCCCCAGGGTAATGGAATGGCCCTGACCGCTTTAATTACCCAGCTCAGTGGAGAGACGGCACCAGAGAGGCAGAGAGAGAGAGACTGATGGCATAAGATGCAATAAAAAACGGCGTGATGGTGTGATGGGTAAAAAAAGGTCCAGTAGCTAGAGGCTGAGTAAGTGAGAGAGAGAGAGAGGCTGAATAGGAGGCGAGGAGGGATTTGTGTCCGTAGGTGTAGCAATAAGATGTGTGTGTGTGGATTCTGCTGTCACTGGTGCCTTTGAGGCAGGGTCAGCAGGCCACGGTGACTGGCTCGGTGTGGACGATGTCACGCTGGGACCTATAGATCAATCTGGAGAAAGAGAGAGAGAGAGAGAGTGAGTGAGTCAGAATATTATGTTTACTTAGCCTTGGGTGAAGGGTGAGAGGTCGCTGTGTTAGCTGTTGTCTTGTCTTGGGACCTATAGCAAATGCTTGGCGAAAAAAAAAAAATGTGCAAACATACAAAGTCACAGAAAGTCCCTTCAGTTACAGTTCTGGGACTGGCTCAGGTCCCAGGCCGCATGTAAGACTGTCATCAAGTGTATCGAAGCCAAAATGTTGGCGATACTACCCACCGCAGATCCCCGGCAGAAATTCAGACTTTCTTGATACCTGTAAGAAAAGAAGTCCTTCATCCAAACCACGAGGGTAAAGCTGGGTGTAATCATCCTAACACACACGCCTCAGACCACCATTGAGAGTGAACCCGATGAAGGACGTTGGAAGGATTGTGGCTGCAAAACCCACACCTGGAGTGTTTGTGTTGACCTTAAAGACCAAAATATAAGGTTTTGATGTTTACTCTGCCATGCTCACTTAAAATTTATAGCAGAACTGTGACTAAAAATGGACTTGAATGGAGATCCAGGCTATCTAGGGAAAACAACAACAACAACAACATGTGTAGTTTGATGCTGACATGAGTTGAAGCACCAATCGTGATGAAGTCTATCAGGCAGCAGATGAAAGTTTATTGTGAGTCTTTAAAGGTTTGTGGGGCCACGATCGTGGTGCGAGTCGTCTCATTTACATTGTTGCAGCGTCATGTGTCAATCAGCTCAGATGAAACTCAGACAAGTCACGCTAATCAGATCTGCAGCAGGTCGCCGTCATCACCAATCTACCCCATGGTGCTTTATGGAAGAGGATCAACCCCAATGTTTGTTGTTCTGTTGAAACAGCAGTGACACGAAGAGCCTCAGCTTTATCTAATCTATCACACACACACACACACACACACGCGGGTGCGTTCCATGAAATAGTCTGAGTGGGTGAATCAAGGTAAATTCTACAATCTCCTTGATTTAATTCCACTTTAGTAAATGGAGCTGAAGTAGAAAATGGGACAAAGATGTGGAAACAATTTGTATCCAGACAAGGAAGCCAAAAAAGCCTCATTTTTTTTCCTTTTTTGTCCTTCAGACCTTCACCATGATGTCCTTTAGCTATTTAATGATGTTTGGACTCATTTACAAGCACTCCTGCCCATCGCTGTGTCTTGTGCACGACAGAACAATCTCCCATTCATCCATTCACACCTT
Source organism: Brotula barbata (assembly GCA_900303265.1). Taxonomy (NCBI): domain Eukaryota; kingdom Metazoa; phylum Chordata; class Actinopteri; order Ophidiiformes; family Ophidiidae; genus Brotula; species Brotula barbata. The sequence goes on along the minus strand of OMNV01016666.1, from coordinate 9,567 downwards.
TGTCGTCCTCGTCATTCACTTTTTAATTTCCATTTATTTGACGCCTCTTTATATTCCATCCAAATCTTCCTCACGTTATCGTTCCGTCTTTGCTTTTACTCTGTCTTCTTCTCCTCTTTGTCCCATTTGTGGAGGTCTCTTTCAAGTGAAATATTTCGACAAGGCTTGCGACCTTAGAATGTCAATTGCACTCCCAGCACGTTCTCCCGCGCACGCGCACACACACACACTTTCTCTGCTCTGTCAAACACAGTCAGCGTCCTGTTCTCATGCCTGTGCATTAGCCCTCCCTGTACTTTGTGTGTTTGGTTTGTTTATGCCAGCAGCGCTTTTCACTGAAGAGCAGGCCTCTCTGAGTGTATGTGTGTGGGTGGGTGTGTGTGTGTATGTGTAGGTGTACGGGGAGAGTTTTATGGTTTTTGTGGATTTTGGTGTTTTTTCGTATTTGACTGCACCGTTGCATTTATTTGGTTTAGCAAACCAGCATCGACTGCCAAAACACTAAAATAGTCCGAAGATAACCTCAACGTTTATGTAGAATATTCCACCAAAGAGTCTTTAGAATGTCCTGTGTCCGTTTGTGTGCTTTGAACTGCAGTGGACCCATTAAACCACATCAGGGCCACATCTGGAGGAGCAGAGGAGGTTTATGTTGCGGTGCGGCCCGTCATTTACCGTACAGTTCCAGGTCTTGAGTCGTTTTGAATGTTTCATCGAGTCTTGTTGGGCTTTTTGAAGGCCTCGCTCAGGCAGAATGCGAACAAATAATTGATGCAGACGCGAGGTCGACACAGTAAGAGGAGGCAAACACTGCAGGATGAAGATCACTGCACGTCAACACGTGCACTCATTACAAAGAGAGAACCGGTCTACTTCCTCTAATATTAACAATAAACAGCAGGTTTTGATTCGTCCCTCAGAATCAAAGCAAACTGCGCGCGCGCGTGTGTGTCTGTGCGTTTTTGTGGAGGAGATGAATTACATTAACCACTTTCATCTCAGCTCGTGATGAGAGCAGTTGTGACGTTCCATTTGCATTTTGCCTCCACTTGCTTTCCAGATTGTTTTCTTTGTTTGCACTTTAACTTAACGATGAAGTTTGTCTGACGTTGATCCGTTTAGTTTCCGTGTGCTTCGCAAACAAATTTCACTTTCACTCTTTCCCCGGCCCTTCAAAGCACACACCCTCTGTTTTACAAAATGTAATAAGCTTTGGGAAAATTACATTTTTGGCATTGACTTACGACTACTTCAGCCATAGTAGCCCATAAAATGGATAATTTTCCATTAAGTCATTACAATTTGTAAAATAAAAAAGTGAAACTGCAACCTCAAGTCAAGGGGACAGAGATAGAAGATACGGACGTCCAATGAGGACATTGAAACTTTTAGTGGCTTGTTGCAAAACCACTCTCTCCTACCGATCCATTGATAGAATTCTACCGGAGTATTTAATGAAGTTTCAGTTTATTAAATCCAGTCAGTGCAGCCCTTTGGACAGTGACCAGTAATCATCACGATAATCTGACCGCTTGGATTCCCCTGCATTCTGAATATAGTCAAGTGAGTATGTTTTGGTGAATTACCGCCACCTACAGGTCTGGAGTGTGCGCCTTGATTTCTTCTTCATCGTTTCCAGCAGGACCGGTCTGAAAAGACAATATGGTCACTAAATACTGGACTGGATGGTCGAGCAGGAGCCTTGTATTTGGTTCGGGTCCTACTGGTGCCTGTCCACGGCTGTGTACTGGTGTAGTGGTTGTTCCTCCACTCCATGTTTCATCCTCTGCTACTTTTGTTGCGACCGCATCGACGTTTGAGAAAGTAGTTCAGTTCAAGCGGTTACATTCAAACACAAAATGTCAATAATCTTTATTTTAGCTGGCAACAATCTGTCATGTTTAATTAAATCTCATCCATTCACAAGTTGGACAATCAATGTCACAATTTACCTGTTGTACCAAAGACACAAAGGCATCCAGTGACACAAGAGCCTTGTCCCGTCACACACACACACACACACACACACACACACACACTGGCAGCCCTTTCCATTGAAAAACCCGGACAGTGATGGGCCTCATTCAGACTGCAGTATTCAGGCGCCGTGAATGGCAGGTAAATAGACATTGATTGTCAATAATTGTCACACCACTCTATGGATTTGTGCGGGCCTTCAGAAAGGGCAGATTCTATCTTAGTCTCAACCACGGCTGAAGCTAAACGGAGAGATGCCGATATCTGTTCTCGGATGCTTTGTGTGCGTGTGTGTGGTGACCAATCTTTCCATCTCGCTCAGCTGCTCACATAAAGGGCGCCATAGACCAACGTGTTGCTCTCCACGCCGTGTTCTTCTGTCTGTCTTCTGCTGAGTGATCTCATGCTTGCTCCTTTGTATCCTCTCTCTTCTGCCCCCCCTTCCCATTATATGTAACCACATTGATGCAGGACATGAAACAGTTGACCATTTCCAGGAAGTGCAGCGACGTGCCACCACAGAAGGGACCTGCTGAGATAGGACTAAGTGAGGAAAACACGGCTGCAGGGTCTGGTCCTCCTCCTCAGATGACAGATTCTACTTTGAAACCACGTGTGTGTATATTTTTCGTGACCTTGTGCGCTGCATCACTTGATGCAGAGCTGTTTAACCACTGCCGTCTCTGCTTACACGGCAAACTGGAAGAAAGACCTTGAAAAAGAGCAACTGTGCTACAAAATAATGTACAGGATGAACATACTTCGCTAACACTTTCTTCAAGTTCCCTCTCTGGGTGAATGCATTGTCTCTGTTATTTAGAGCTCCTTTATTCACTCACACATAACAAATTTGTTAGACGACCATATTTACAAAGTAGTTGAGGACATTTCCAGGCTCAGTTTTGTGAAATAGTTCTGCTCTGTACGTACGAAGGGCCTGGTTATTGACCGAAAGACTGCAAGAATTCCATGAATTCCGTTTTTACTCTTGGATTTCACAGCATGGGAGACAAGTGTATCATCAGCATATTAGCTAACTGAGAAATGCATCCATCAATAAGGCAAACATTTCTATCATACTTATACCGTATGTCTCTCTACAATCCAACCCAAAGGATTTTCTCTTTTTGAACTGGTTGTCACCTTTAAATGTTTAGTTTCAGATGACACGCAACGCCTGAAACTGAGTGACAAAGACAGAATGAGCAAGAAACCTCTAGTGGGTTTATTTTTTCCCTCACTGTTTATAAAAGAGAAAGGTGAAAAGGCCGAGAGGAAGACGGTGTGATGCGAAAGAGGAAATGGAAGACGGAGCCAGGTAGACAGAAATATAAAGTGACAGACAGGGAGAGAACAAGCAAAAAATCAGGGCCGTCGTCAAGGAAAGGAAAGTGTGAGAGCGCCATCATCCCAGATATGACTGAGACGGCCGAGCAAAAGAAGCCGAGTGACACAAACGGAAAGTGACAGAATGGAGAATGAGAAGTTAAAGACCCGGCAACCAAATCCACAGGAATCAAAGCTGGATTTTGGACATCGGAGGAGCCTCGATTCTTTAACACTTTCCTCATTCAGGAAGGAGAAGGTAGAGAAAATGACAGCTAACCCTTCAATCAACCATGTCAGACATAAGGACAAACCCTTTATTCTATTGTCACTCGCTCTTGGACTCATCCTGTGGTGTCAATGTATAGAAATGAACCATAACATCTGGCAGAAACCTGTTTGTAGGGTTGCTGTTTTCTGCAGTTACACTTCTGGGAGTCTCCTCGTTCCATCTTCTCATGTCATCATGTGATTTACCCGGAAAGTAATCACACTGATTCAGATTTTTAGAGCCTTCAGTATTTGTGCTGTGTTTACTATCTGTCCTTATCAGTGTAATATCTGATACCTCCTCTATATCATATCCTCATATATAAGACAAGTAAAAGTTTCCCATCCTGTCTCCCTTACTGTACTGTTGTTGGTGTTTCGTTAATTGTTGGGAATAGAGCGGTAGCCCTGATGTATTTGGATCCGCCCCTGTAATTTTGTTACATTTCACATCATTTTTTCTCAATGAAATGGGATATTTGCACTTTTTTTTTTTTTTTTAAGGCCATAAAATTCACCCCTCGACTGCTTTGTTTGCTCAAGAATGATGAAGCAGCGATCAGGCTGCCACGAGTGCTTCTAATCTGTCTCCATCTTAAAATAGAAGTGGGTCATGGATGTGACTTCAAGCCTTGAAATCAGCCTCTTCCCTCCTCCTCCGTCAGAGACGAGGGGCTTTGGACTCACGGCTTCTCCTCCAGAGGGGTTTCAATGCACGCAGCGATGTTGCATCACGGTTGAGATCGAGGTAGATCCAGTCAGCACTGCTCAGCACAGGAAAACAGCTTTGATTTTAGGTAAGATGTAGCGGTCCGGAGATGTTCAGTTATCAAATCTGTAGGACCTTTGAGTTGACCCTTATAGATCTGTGAATCTCTTTTGATGCAGTGGATCAGAACTAGTTTTCTAAACACATTTTACTCCTGGAAACCCTGAGCTCTGGAAGCACGATAGGACGCATGGTGAGACGTGAGGCGGTCTTCTGTTAAGCTTTAGTTTATTTGGCCACCTCGGTACCATAATCCGGTTTGGCAGTGGGCTTGAGAGTATTTTCTGTCGGTATGTACAGTAAGGTCTTTTTGTACGGAGATCAGGCACCCTAACCTGGTGAGGCAGGACTTAGAGCTCTCTACTGTGCCCATTCCGTACTTAGTCCCTCTCTACCAAACATCTCCAATATCTTCCAGAAATCAATGTCAGTGATGGCGTCTGAGTATACATGTCCTGAAATTTGTGTATTGTGTGAGGAGCAAAATGTCACACAGGCCCCAATGTTTAAATTCTGGGTTGTCACTGCATTATTAAAACCGAATAAAAGCTGCAGCATAATAGGCGGTTGACTGACTCTCATTCTCTCATAATGGGAGAGTATTATTTAGATCTCTCTATCTGTGGCGGTAATCTCACACACCCATAATGGCCCTAATATATCTTCCTGAATATCTTTTAATATCTCTCGGTGCCAGCAGCTGTGTTTTACAAACACACAGAGGAGAGGTGTGCAGCAGAAGAGGTCATCCAAGTCTGTCCCTAGAAGGCCTTGAACGGATGCAGAGCATGGTCCGGTTCACATAGGTTACATGTGACTCAGGCCTGCTTCAGATGGATGTAGGGGTTTGGTGTGTCGTCTGTAATCCTCTCTCATGGTGCCACAGTGCATATCCAGTTCCATTATGACAATCCCCGAGAGTAGAATCAAACTGACAAGTCAAATTATACTGCAATCTCTATTTGCTGTGTGATGTGAGCGTACGTGGCACAAATACGTTTGTTTCCATATCAACCACAGCGTCTATTTAACTGCCAGTCACCATGACCCCTGTCTTGCTGTATCCTTTGCTATTGACCATGAGCATAATTCTATCTATCCATCTTACCCACTTGTATCAAAAAGTTGGAAAAGATTTCAAAGTTTTCAAGGAGACGGGCGCTCAATGCATTCCTGGCAACGGTGTCAAATCTTTTCAGGAAGCCAATACGTATTGATATCGTATCTACATCTGAAGCAGACCAGGCAAGGAAACGGTAATCGTTAATATCTGTTGTTACCACCTGAGAGAGAGAGACGGCCATCTGTCTGTTTGTCTGTCTGTCTGTCTGCCTGTCTGTCTGTTTGTCTTCTATGTACATCAGCAAAGTCACATCAAAACAAAAACAGACACCAAAACTTGAGTTCTTAATAAAAGATAAATAAACATTAGAATGTATACAAGTAGGAAGGCTGTGTAATGTAACTATTGCCCCTATACAAATACCTGTAGTTATATACAAACAAACTGTACAACAAACCACAACTACCGAGCAGAAGGAATGAATGAAGGCATTGATTTGTGAATGTGTGTGTGTCTGTGTTCTCAGCTGGAGGTCTCCTTCCCATCTGAACATTTGTGATGAGCTCCCTTTACAGTGTGTGTCATATCATGGACTGAGTCATATGTCCTATGTGTCATCACTGCCTCGCCGTCATCGTTCCACATGTTTCTGTTCTTGTGCCTCAGCTGCGGTGCGGGAAAGATTATTATAATTAAGTTATTTTAGTCGTATTAGATTCCTACTGCACATTTATCTCTCTTTTTATTCTTATTGTTTCCCTATATGACTGTACAAGGAGTCATAAAAGGGATGGAGATGATGATTATAATATTACTGCAGTAAGACCAGCGAAATATATAGGATACGTCACATAATACACAGAAGTTAATGCCCTGGAGCTCAGGAGAAACTCCATCCAATCATCGACTGATGAAAGATATACCTGGATATATAAACTATAAACTATGATTGATATGTCCTCAGTGTCACTGGTTTATGTGCTGCCCACTAAGATTTTAACCTGGCAACACGTGTGTCCGTAATCAATGAGGCAAGGCCACAATGCTGTGTGCTAAAGCTAGCATGACGAGCTGAGATATCAAAGTCATTATAAATTCTGTCAACTTGTGCTGAGGTATTGTTTTTCTAACTTTGTTCGTTGAGTCAAATAATGATTGTCTTGTTTTGTTGTTCCATTTTTGGTACATCACAGGCATCTTTAGATTAGCATGCTAGCTAGTTGTGTTGCTCATAGCAATCGATCTTCAGTGAAAAAGTGGCGTAGTTAACTAACTGTATGGAAACAAGGCAACTCACGATGTATTGACAAAAACCCAAAGTCTCACCATGACAGCGTGCCAAGCACTTAAGCGGTAAGACATACCAATTTTTCAGGAACATGATGTACCAGAACAGAGTCTGGTGTCAAGGACACAAGTGGCAGACACAGAAACACAATGTACCAAATGAATGAAAGACTCCCAAGTGCCTGAGCAATAAGGAACGGGGTTATTTCAGAAGTCAATTATGCTTTGATGAAGTTTGCCACCCTAATGGCAATAAAGCCAGAAATAAATCCATTTAGAGTGAACTGCCTTTTCAGCCAATCCAGCCTTGCGTGTGATCAGACTGAGGAAACTATATGCAGGTCAGGTTTCATAGAACCTTTGTAGGACATATTTTAAGCCCCGTTTGGAATTTGTCCCAGTTTAACACGTAATAATAACTCCTAAACCGCAGGGACCACCTGGAAAACAAGGCACTGGCACATTGCGTGGAGCTGCTGAGGTAACAGGGTTGGCAATGCTGTTGTAAGGACGGAATCTCGCCTCCACAGCAGCTCTCGCTCCAGTCTGTGCTTGGTTTACTCCGGTGCAGCCGTCTGACAGATTAAACGGTCTAATCCAGCCATTGTGTGCAATCTAAAACATCATTACATCATAGTCGTCGTTCACAACGTCTTCGTCGTTCACATTCCGGTGTGCACGATTCACGATTCACGATTATCCAGGTTCGTGGGGCCTCGTGTTATTAGATACGACCTCAATATCTGGAGGTGTTATCTGCATAACCGCATCTAATGACACCTTGTGTGAACGTGCTGCTGTTACCTATGCAGCCTCATTCACACAGAGCGTTCTTTAGCTAAATACGGTCTCATGTTAGGGATCGCAGCGTTTCTGAATGTAAGTCAGAGCCGAAATGCTCTCGCACCCACAGCTAGAACGCAATTAGGGTAAGAAATAAGACTTTTAATGAAACAGCTGCGTTCATGTTGAACTTTAAACTTTGTCAGAGTTACTTAAAATCTCCCTGAACCATCTGACATAAATCAAGAAGTATTCAGTAACTGATGTGTTTGTTGAGCTGTCAGGAGTAAAGGTGTAACAAAACAAAATTGGATTTTTGAAATGTGACATTTTGGAAACTAATGTAAGATTTTTACATGAACAAACACGAGAACTGAAAGAAAAATCAGTTAACAACCAGGACCCTGATCTGTATGTACCAAAGCACAGTCACACGCAATGTATGTCAATGTATTCAAAGTATTAGTTATAATAGTCAAACAACAAGATACAAAGATTTACAAAGTTAGAATGGATTCATAATTCAGCCGCAAAGTTCATTTTCTGCCTTTATGAAACTGAAGCCAATCTCTGGGAAGCACCGGGAAGTGATTTAATAAATCTAGAAAGTAGTTAAGGACAAAAATGCAACATACCCCCATTTCAACCACTATAAAATATACTTTGTGGCCCATTTCCTTTGTTGGAACTTAACGAGCGGTGGTACCACATAAAAGCAAGTTCACAGGGTCTGACTATGCTGCCATTGCTGTTGGCATTGCTCCGGATAAAACTCTCGGAACATAAATCCCACCCCACATAGGAGATACTAAATCGTAGTTCCCAGAACTTTCAGGCGACCCTACAGAGCTCTAAATCACGATCGGCCAACAAACTTCGGTGTCTGATTCATTAGTAAGATACTCGGCTAAGAGCAGCGTCCCCTCGAAGTCGTTAATGGGAAAATAACGGACATAAGTGGCAATAAGGAGCAGAAGGGCTCCTCGAAGTTTGGGTGGAAGTTTCACAGTGAACTGGGAGGACATTTGGTCACGGGAGAAGAAAGTCTGTGACACACCAAGTCAGGGAGAGCAACAAAACCATCATGGAGACTATGGAGCACGAGGTACAGTATATAATCCATAGGTGGTGCACAGAGCAGGGAGTGGAGAAGAGTTACCTGATAGACGTCTCAGCGCTCGATGCCACAATTGAAAAAAATTGTCCTCTTGTTCTTTGGCCCACAAAACATATTTTGGTGTTGCCCTCTATGCAGGAATAAATACCACAGACGGTAGAAGGCCACACCCCCCGATAACACTCACATTCCTTTAAACGTGTCGAATCAACTTCTAACGCAACACAGGACGATGAGGAACAAAAAAAACACAAAAAAAAAAAAACAGCTCGGAGCTCCAAACTCAGGCTCGAAGGACGCAGTGTGTCTCCCCTCCCTGAAGCATTCCAAAGATTCCAAAATGAAGCCCGGAATGGAAATAAGATCATGGTAATCTGTGAACGTGCTGTCTAATGAGGCTGCTGCTTTTGAAGCAATGACCCACTTTTTCACCATTTCATTTGTGTGCATCTTTGTATGAAAGTTCTGCTCCACGTGAAGTATCCTGATCTGTCACAGGTTTATCTGCAGCCGTAAACAGACTTATTGTGTCCGTAGTACTGTATATATAGTAGAAGTAAAATCTCATGGATTCATTGAGATTTGTATATATGTATAAAATATGATGGCAGATACTCGGATTACATCCGGCGACACTTCCACATCTTTTCGTACCTTTTACAGGCTGGGTATTGTCATTTGTCAGGCTTCCTGTATTTGTGAGTACTTGTAAGTATTTCTGAGTATCTGTGAGTATTTCTACCTCCGGCTGGTTTCTTCCCGTCTCTGAGTCTCTGGTCTGTTGTTGTCGTTTGTTGGGCTTCCTGTACTTGTGAGTATTTGTGGGTATCTGTGAGTATTTCTACCTCCGGCTGGTTTCTTCCCGTCTCTGAGTCTCTGGTCTGTTGTTGTCGTCGGCCTGCTTTCTGCTGCCTCCGTCCTGTCTCATATGTCAGCGCGTGGCAGAGTGGCAGGGCCGAGGTGGGGGCGACGAAG